>JALIZH010018955.1:192500-201077 GCA_030522465.1 Rhipicephalus appendiculatus
AGTGTTTTTCGTCTAACGCTCGCGCCTGCTGTACTCGGTAGCGGGGCACGCCCGATTCCTGTAGCGCAAACCTACCTTAGGATTTTTGCACGACGGAGCACAAGCTGCCGATAGCTTAGACAGCTTCGCCGTTAAAAGGTCATGGAGCACTTAGTTGCTGACTCTACCGCTCATTTCGCTTCGCAGAGTACGTAATAATCATGGGTAGTACACGGATTTGTCTAAACTTCGTTCTTTCGGCTCCATTTGGCTTCGCGTGGCCTGCAGCCGGTTTGTCGCACGACGAAAAATCAGCAAATGTTCAGCAGTTCCACTTCACCAGCTTAACCTTTTAGGCTCACCAATACAAATCGATTCGCGAAGTTCACAATGATCCATTCTTTTATCCAAAACAAACGCGAAAACACTAAAATAAACGAAGCCACAAGTGCGTTCGAAGCCGTAAGCACGAAGGTTTTTCAAATCCGTGTACTACCCATCATTCCCATGGTGGCTGAACGATCACAGCGCCAGAGTACCCTCTAGTTAATTTTGGGAAACTCGATGGCAGAATGCTTTCGAGGAGGGGCGGCGAGAATCAGTGCAGTCGTCTAAGATGAAAAACAAGAATATGGCTGTCGCATTAGAATCGTCTTACACCAATTCACAAGGGGCCACGCGATTTTTCATTTATTTATCTGCTTGCCATACTTCGAGAAGGGTCTCATAGGGAGACATTGCATGTGGCTCCCTCGATCAAAGTGGCTGCACCGATGCGTGCAGTGCGCAGCGATTCAAACGCGATACACAGCATTGCTGCGGTCAATCATAGTGCTATACGCCTGAGCGCTAGCGACAGTCGGCTGGTTCGTAGAGGTATACAGTAACCGCTAGAGTCTTTGCCGCGGACCAAAGCACTGACGAGTGATTCTGATCTCCCAACAATCAGCCACGGTTCTCCAGTGGCAGAGAAAGAACCGACCACAATGCACGCAGTCCAAGTATCGCGTTTCACTTTCTGAGCACTGTGCCTGAAGTACCGTCAAACAGTCAGGCAGATTTCTTTTTATTACAGAGATCATTCATCAAAGCAATGTGAGCTGGGCGCACGTTCTACAGCCTTTGGTTGTTCGCGTGGGAAGTATTGCTGAATAGTTATTATGCGACGTCTTGAAGAGCAACGCTGCGCATGTTGCGACACAAAGCCCGATCAATTTTTTGTATATGTATATATATATAGTCGTCATGTCAGTTCTCTTCAGAAAACGTGAACCTTTTCTCTTTTTTTTTTACTCTATTTTTGTACTGAATCGAAATGTATAGGACGTTGGTACATTCGAAGCGGCCGCGATCGATGCAAGTCCCATGTATGTACGAGCGACGCTCTTCAGTTGATAGTGGAAAGAAATCGAACAAGCAACCACATTTTATTTCTTTTGTCTAATCAACAAATGCATGAAATTGGGAAAGTTCGCTTTGAGGCAGCGTACCTCTTCCCTGTTTCAACATATAAGCAAAAACTAAAAAAAAAGCTAGGCGTACGTGGTCAGTTCTTCGACGTGTGTACCCCTTATACACGTGACGTATGCGAAATAGTCAAACTTGCCCACTTTACGTCAATCAAATGCACTCACCTAAAACAAGCGGAAGGCGAAAGCCATCTCCTTTTTCTCCTCAAGTCGATGCATTGATCCTGCCCCGTCACTTTCAGAAAGCTTTCTGAACCTAACGTGGTTTTCCGTTGCCTCAGGGGAAATCGCAGGCACATCACCTGGTTTTGCACTGCCTCCGTGATCGGCCCTCTTTGACCAGGTTATGATGTGATGTGATGACGTCATCATGTGACGTCATGCCACGCGACGTCACTGCGACGTCACAATTTTTGTTTATCTGTGACGTCATGGTGACGTCATCGCGTGAGGACGTTTTGCATCATTCGTGTTGACGACGCCGACGGGGGATGCCGACGCGGGACGCCGGTCAATTTTCGCGTTTGGTGAGGCGTGTAAGGCTTTCGCCTTGATAAAAGACTAGGATTTCTTTTCCGGTGGTTACACAATCTTTGAGGGATTTGTTGTACGTCATCGTCATCATCATCATCATCATCAGCCTGCCTACGCCCACTGTAACTCAGGGGACGAATTACAACTCATGATTACTGAACCGGACACGGAAAGCAGTAGAGTAGGTCCGAAAATTAACATGCTTAAAACTAAAGTGATGTGCAACAGTCTCGGCAGAGAACAGCGCTTTGCGATAGGTGGCGAGACACTGGCAGTTGTAGTACGTAAGCGCATAGGTCGGCAAAAAAAGTGGAGCTCACTCAGACTCACTCATGAAATATATTTTGCCCTTGGGACTCACCCGGACTCAGATTCACCAAACTTTTCTTGAACCGGACTCACTCGGACTCAGATTCACTAAATTTTTTCCCAGCTGGACTCATTCGGACTCAGACTAACGGCTCTATCTGAGTCTGAGTGAGTCTGAGTGAAGCCGACTCATGAGTCCGTTAGCGTACAATTGGCTTCTTTGAACTTGGTGTCAATGCTCTTTAACACCAATATCTCGCGTAATCGGTGCTCTACTTGGCGTCTTTTGACCTCGTACTTTCAAATATGAGATATCCATGGTTGCAATCCAGTAAGCACCTTTTTATTGAAAGAGATATTATTCACATGAAACATTTTTATCAAGAATTCCCGGGAAACACTTTTCGGGGGGTGGGAAGGAGGTCACAGCACCCCCCCTCCTCCGTAACTCACGCCTCTCATCAATAAATATTGAGCTGGCGTATGAACGATGGTGCTTTGAAGTATGCGTGAGTCGGCCTGAGTGCAAACGTGAGCCTATGTAAGGCTGACAGTAATGTTGAAGTTGGGTAAGTAGAACCATAGATCGGCAAAAAAGTGTAGAGCTCACTCAGACTCACTCAAGAAATACATCTTGAGCTTAGGGCTCACTCGGACTCAGACTCGCCAAAATTTTCCTCAACCGGACTCACTCGGACTCAGACTCACTAGAATTTTTCTCAACCGGACTCACTCGAACTCAAACTCACCAAAATATTACTCACCCGGGCTCACTCAGACTCAGACTCACGGCTCGATCTGAGTCTGGGTGAGTCGACTCATGAGTGAGTTTGCCGACCTATGCGTAAGCGTAAGCAAAAGTAAGTTGCTCGAGCTTCACGTCAATGAAACGGCAGCGTTCCCGTTCTCATTTGCGAGGACAGACTCCACTAGCCGGCTTTGCCACTTGGCGTGCACAGATTCAATTAGCCCAACTGAACGCCAGAAATATAAGGCCTTCTGGAGACTGCAACTCGGACCTCAACGCGGGGGCTTTATCAAACGTGGGAAGCATCGCTTCTGTGTCAGTCGTAATTGAGAGTTACATCAACGAAGGCTTACACAACTCTAATTAGATTGACCGACACGGCTCCGTACGGTATCTGCCGCAGCGAGAGCACCGGGCATTCGTAATGACATTATCATTTATTTCAATCCGGCAGACAAAACACTCCCGAAAGCATCGATACGAATGGACTACGCTGCCGCCTCTGTTCAGGCGCTGCTCAAACACTGTTGCCATTGTCGATTTACGCGACTTTGGAGGCATTTATACGGTTGCGGCTGAGTGGCTATGCGTGGACGCCTTTTACTTTGTGCAACCGTGCGAATGTGTGTACGAAGTAGTTGCGCCTTTCCTTCCATGCTCTTCCATTCCTGTTTGCTAAATGTAGGGTGGCCAATTAGGCGCTATTCGGGCAAGCCTCCCATTGAATGATTCCGCTGTTTTCTCCAATTGTCCGAGGTATATACGACATGGAACCCCTTTATGCGCATAAAAAAGAGCGAGAAAAGTAAATATGAAGGCGGGGATGCTAATAAAAAAAAGCGTTTAGTCGGTTATTCTAGACTTGGGGAATGGAAAAGGGGAATAGAAAAATTAGTAAGGTAAAAATTACGAACACGTGCAGGATACGCGGCCAGTACCATACAGTGAAAGGATCTCGCTCAGACCAGCCGCTCCTAAGAAAGCGCAAAAATGGCCTTTCCTGTTTTTTAAGCCCATGATCGTTGGGCACAGTGTTGTAGTATTGTCAGTGCGTTCTTTGGGCGATCGCCTTGTTGCCAGGGTACAAAGAACATTGATTTATTCTTGCATGACAAACCGAGGACCACCGACACAGAAGGTTGTTCCGAGTTCACGTCGCTGTCGCAGACGTCCTGCGCACGACTGTAAGCCATTGAGTTATCGCAGAATAAGATCTCGCGAAAATGACTCCCTATACCACGACCGTAGCGGAGCAGATTTCTCGCATCGGTGCATTCCGCGATGAGGTCTGGCTTCCAGCGAAGGGTTCAGTCCGTGCGTTCTGACGGGTTCTATTCCATTCGGCCGAACGAGAGTGTCCGTGCCAGGTGTTGGAGCTGAATCGCACCGTTTGTCCAAAAGAGTAGAATCGGGAAGTCGCGGACTCCTTCGTGTGACGTCTAGCGAGGCATTCGTGTTCGCGGCGTCGTTTCCAGTGGTCTCGCAAAGGCCGGGTCACCACTGAAAAGAAATCCCGTGGTCTGTTTTTCTTTTATCATTTTTTTTTCCAGCTTGTGGTTAGGTTCCACGACTTCCCTCGATTTGTCGGTCGTTTGTACCATGTCGAAGCCACGGCTGCGAATAAATATGTGTGCAAGTAAAATGATTATTCTTTTCAGCTCGTTTTTTTTTTCTTTTTTTTTTCGGTTTCCCCCTTTATCTCCGCTATGTGTCAGTGCGTTTCTTTCTGAGTGACAGCACTCAGAAAAAAATCCGAATGCTGTCATTCGGATTTTTTTTCTTCTATTCAAGGTAGATGGGAGCCAACGGATGAAAACACAATGTGCTGTCGGGGTTATATAAAAAATTAAGGCAGCTTGCACTAGTGGCGCCAAGCCTGAAGTGCGGAGCTGGGCAGCCTTCTTTGCTCCTCTCTTTGTTTCTTTTTGCATTTTCCAGATTTTTTTGTCTTTTTTTTCTCTTTCTTTCTATTTTTCTTCCCATTTGAACCTTTCTTTCTCTCTCTTTCTAGTTCTCCCTTTTGTTCATATTTTTTTAAATTTTCATGTGTGGTTTCGCACTTAATATCATCATCAAGGCGCTCGAAGAAGAGGAGCAAGAAGACTTCTCTTTGGCGCGAGCGCGCGCTCAATATGCTACAGATGGCTATGCTATATGTTGTTTCACCTGCGTTACGCCAAGCGACGACGACAGCATACGACAACCCGGCCCCCTAAAGTGCTCCGCACTTAAAAAAAAAATAATACCGGAGGCGACACTAATTCCTGACTTAGGTGTCTGGTAGTTCAAGTCACACTTCGGCGTTCGTGTGCCATTGGGTATTAAGGCGAAAGCCTTTAATGTCTCATGCTCAAGTCCGTCCGTCCATCCATCGGTCCCTTCGTCCGTGCCAAGTCATGATACAGACCCACAATTGTGTCGCTGGTTTCATTTCGGAAAATTGAGCGTCCTGGTAAATTTCTCTCGGTATTCTGACATCGCTCAGCCAGACATAATAATATTAACAGCAACGACGAACCTTTAATTAATAATATGCGCAGTGCTTATATTCACCGACAAACAGTACTTGCGGTTTCAGCGGAAACCAGACAGCGCGACTGCGTTTCACGAGAGAAAGGAAGGCGCGCCGGCAAGCGACTCCACGGCAAGCGGTTCGGAGAACCGCCCGAAGAATGTGGATTCCCCCCGATACCAAACGCTATACCGAACGCTGTACATACAAAAAAAAAAAACAAAACAAAAAAAAAGACATGGCATAGTCAGTCGAATGGCCACAGGCTTTCGCCGAACACACTTTGGAATTTACAAAGTGTCCTTCAATTTTTCCTCGGGTTAACTTTGTGTTTAATCGTGCTGTGCTGTCGAAGTGGATCTCGGAGTCCACGTAGAAAGGACCGCGTGGTTGAGCTCTGCTCCGCCAGGTGCCGTAACGATCCCAGCTTGTCGCAAGAAGACCGTGTCTGCTCTTTCAATGAAATTGTTCAATTAATTTTGAAAAATTACTCCAAGAGTTAATTCGCCCTTATCTGAACTAAACTTATGCTCCTATATCACACGTACGTATCCAACATAACTCTTAATAACTTGAACCAGAACAATGAATGTCGCACCAGTTTAGCTTTTTTACAAGATTTTTATTTATTTATTTATTTATTTATTTATTTATTTATTTATTTATTTAGTATACCTCCATGGCCCCCCTTTCAGAGGGCTTTACATGAGGGCGCGGGCAAACAAGACAGCGTTATTAAAAAAATTATTCTATGGCTCTTCTAAATTTATCGGTGTTAGAATGACGGATGACACTTGAGGGAAGGTCAGTCAAGTCCCTGGCTGCCTGAACGTAAAATGAGTGATGGTGATTCGTGGTGCAAGAAGGAGGTGGCTAGGCCTTGTGGTACTTTATCTAGACTTGCGCGGGGTACTTTATCTAGGTGTTCATAGAATCGGAAGTAAAATGTCGACCGGAAGTGCTTGAAAGAGAAACATGTATGTGTCACGCGGTAGTCGTGCCCCTGATACAGTGCCTCAGACAACCCTTCCAACGTTTCTATAGGTGTAGCTGTCTTTGTCAAAGGCGCCTTGGCATATTAGTTTTAAAAGCGTTGTTCGTTGACAGGCACCAACAGCGACACCACATGACAAGGCGTCAACGACTCACCCTTTAAAACTAACTCGCCAACGATGACAAGACGCCATTGACAAAGGTAGGAACACCTATTTAACCAGCCTGTCTAATTCACTTTATTCCTGTTCCTATATCACTGCTATAAAGTTTTTTGTTATACGTTGCTTTGACTGCTCAATTGCACTGCGGGTGAGCATGTAACCGCTGTTGCAACTTCGGCAATCCAAGAAAATGGTTTCTAAAAAAAACTGCAATAATTGTCCGGGTCTAACGTCCCAAAACCACCATATGATTATGAGAGACGCCGTAGTGGAGGGCTCCGGAAATTTCGACCACCTGGGGTTCCTTAACGTGCACCTAAATCTAAGTACACGGGCGTCTAGCATTTTCGCCTCCATCCAGAATGCGGCCGCCGCGGCCGGGATTCGATCATGCGACCTTCGTGTCAGCAGTCTATAGCAGCACAACCACCAGACCACCATGGCGGGTGTTTTCAAATACGTATAAATTTGCATGTATCCTCTGAGCGTACAGGAGTGGAGCATTTCGGACAGATCTGTCATCTCACTGAAGAGCGAAGCTGCAAGTCAATGCTGGTGTAACGAGGAGAGGGCTTATTTTGTGGGGTCTCGTAATGAGAGCGCCGCTCTCGGAGCACACGGACACAGTAGACACGGTCGAACCATACCAAACATCGTGTACATTTATTGAACTACTTTTACAAGAACGAGCTCGCTAGCCGAATCAGGTAAATCGAAAGCGCTAAAACCAATTATACAAATTCCAATACACTCAATCAACCTAACAAACACAAGGTAACGCGAAGGCGGCGTCGCGGACGGTCGACTCACCACGAGGGGCGTACGGGAAGCGACCCGCGACTGTCGCATCCCGCTTACCCCCCTGCAGGAAGACGTCCGTCCCGATCGCCGCCCCAACGCCAAAGAGCCTCTTTCTTCCCGTGCGCCCACCAGCTTCGCCGCCCAGCGGCGCTGCTGGCGCTACCATGCTAACCTTAACGATGATGATCATAATCACCCGCGCGAGCACAACGCCACCTTCCGCTCGGGGGGCTGTCGACTCGATCTGCGGCTTATCCGCGAGACGCGCTCGTCCATGAGGTGCAAACGACCTTACAGGGGGTGATAGCACCCCCACAATTTAAACCTAGGAAAATAAACAAGTGTTGGTAAGGGGAGGGAAGCAAAGCGTGGGGTCGATATCTTGTTTTTGTGCTTGCTTGAGCCGATGAGTATTTACTGCGTACGCTTTGCCTGCTGTTAGTTCGTTCATTTGTTCTAAACTGAACCATATTTGCTAGCACTGCTAGGCTTAGATCGGGTGTCGCACATGGCGCCGACCTCGGCTACACAAACATTTCATTAGAAAAAGCAGTACAAGACATAAACGAAAACTTCTTGCTGATAACGGATTGTTGATAAGGGAGCAAGGAATTACGAACCGCCCGATAGGATCGGCGGCCTCATACCACGCTTCAACGACGTCATTTCGGGGGGGCTTAGTTTCCCGCATTCTTCGGCACGGCTGACGAAACAGGCTTAAAACTTTAAAGTGTGCAATGATGAAACTCTAAAGTAAGAGTACTTTCTTTACACGCGGATAAAGCTGAAGTTATCACGTCACGCGAAATAACTAACAGCAGCGCCGTTCATTCAGAGATGTTCGTTACCGCTAGAATAACCGCCCCAGCTTCCGTTGAAGCGGAAGAGCAGTTTCTCGAAGGAATACTTGAGCTGTCGCGCTTCGCTGCTCAAAGTAATACGTAGGAGGGTGGGGAAGGGGGGGGGGGGGGTGAGTCATCGGCGTCTTTTAATTAAACGCAACAGAGACTTTCATTCACACGCGGGTAAGATAGCCGGTGCTCGCAAGGTAAGCTATAGAGCGGCTCA
>JALIZH010018956.1:0-65678 GCA_030522465.1 Rhipicephalus appendiculatus
ACGACGGAGGCACAATATATAACAAAAAGGAATAGCATAAAGGCAAGCAAATAAATTTCTTTTTGCCTGTTGTTCTGTCCTTCCTTACACTAAGTTTATCTGGTTCACACTTCATTAAAGAAAAAATAAACATGCACTAGTATGCTGCTTCGGCAGCTCAAACATTTCACACAGTGACACACGATGAGAGCAGAAAGTTCAATACAGAGGAAATGGCAGAGGTATCTGCAGCTGAAAACGTTTCTCGAAGAATGCCTTCGAGAAGCTTTGACTGGTCCGACGTCAGTCAATTCGCCCTCACATCGTGATTCGCTAGCCTCGTGGTTAGCTCTGACCCAACCTGAGCAGAGTGGGTCTGGGAACAAATGCGTGTTAAGGACATCCCAGTTGAAATTAAGAAGAAATGGACACAAGCAGGACAAGTAGCTTGAAGTTAGGATAACTGCTGGTCCTTAAAACGGTAATGGACCGGATTCCAAGAGAAGGCAAGCGCACAAGAGGGTGGCAAAAGGTTAGGTGGGCAGATGAGATGAAAAAGCTTGTGGGGATAACATGGCCGCAAGCACAGGACCAGGCTGTTTGGAGAAACATGGGAGAGGCTTTTGCTCTGCTGTAGGCGCAGTCAGGCCAATGACAATGATGATGATAGCCACTAACTCTGTTGGTACAACGACCACCTCGGAAAAGTGTTGGTCTGGGGGTCGAGTTCCAGATGAGGACAAATTTTTTGTCAACTGCAGAGCTTTCTTTTGAGAAAGCCGTGCAAGTTTCCCTTGTATCTTTGTCTACAAAAGAAGAGCATGCCAGTTATCTTTCCTTCCACATTCCAACTCTGCACAACGAATGGTTAGTGACATGTTATAATTTCATACCTGCACAAACACCTCACAGCCCTCCAACATAAACAGTGTTTCAGGGCCCTTATGCCACCTTTGCGGTGCACCACCACTCTCCCCACCTACCTGCTTTCCTTTCCTTGCTGGCTCAGAAGAGTTCGTCAAGCTGACATGGTGGTCGCCAAACTCTTCGAGCTCGTGGAAGTGCTGCTTCCGCGACAGCAACGTGAGGTGCAGCGTGTCCATGCCTTCCTCCATCACGCCGTCTGTGCCAAGCTCCACGTTGTAGTTGTTGGCCTGCAAACAGGAGCATCGACAAAAGTGCGAGCACGTTAGGCAATGACAACACGCTTCAGCACATTCACTCTTGCGAAGCTTTCACATTTATTATATAGTCAGCTAAAGATTTAGAAGGCAGCGGCACTTCCACCTCAAAAACAGATGTACACAAGGCTGCACCAACGAGAGCACGCTCAAGATTAAATTAGCCGTCGGTGTTCCCACTGACAGAGATCACCGAACATGTCGGCAAGACTACAGTCAACTGCCGATTTTTCGGACATGCTTGGAAATTAGGACGCTTTCGTGGCACCATCACAAGACTCAGAGACGTCAATGTATAAGAACATCTGAAACGTCGGACACAGAACTTCTTCATTTTCCTATTTTTTCGGACTTCGTGCCAGAACTACAGGTCTGAAACGGCATACTTGAAGCCTCCCCCCCTCCCCCCTCTGCCGCATCTATCATCTTATAGGTGTTCAAATGAACACTTCTGTGAGTCGATCTGTTTGCAGCTGTAGCATAGTCCAAAAGTCAGCTTTTCCACAATGCCAAAGTGGTATTGAGAAGGAAAGGAGATCGAAAATCCGAAGGCCACTATCATGGCGCAGAGCAGCGATGCCTTTCTGGATAAGCACTGGAAATGCACGAAGGTGTGATGGCGATAGGCGGCAAACACGCTAGTACGACTCACTCACTCACAACCCTTTATGTTGAGCACCTTCAGCTAACTGCTCAGTAATGCATTCGACCTAGCACAATTGTAGGCGTACTGCATGATTTTAGTGGGTGACAACCCTAACGCGCTGCACCGCCGTTTGTGCTGCCTCTTGTGCGAGACCACTAAGTTCGCTGCACAGATGTGTTGCCTTCATAAATGAAAGCAGCACACCATCGCCACGCCAATGTGCAGTCAGGAAGGTAGTGGGCACCATGAACACTTTAACAGCAAACACTTGCGTGCGGTACAGCAAGCGCCCTTGCAGAGACGGCATCAGCCCACTAGGCGATGCGCACAGGCCTAAGAACAATAGGCTTCACATGGCAGCAAAACGCTGCATGTCAGCGGATATTTTGGTACATTAGCGCATCGTTTACGTGTGCAGGCGCATCGGGGAAAGCCAGACGAGCAGTCCGCTCTTTCGCCAAAGTCTTCGTGTTCTGCGACATCGTCTCCAAACGCCCCATGCGAGAGAGTCGCAATATTATCGGCGGTGCTCATCACAAGACTGAAATTTGGGATTGGTGGTTAGCACGTAGTTAAGATTCGCGGCAGGTATTGAATGTATTCACGAGAGCCTGGGCGCACATCAAAGTACAGTAAAATCTCGTTAACCCGGATCTCACGGGACCGGAGAAAATGTCCGAGTTAACCGAAATTCGGATTATCGTACGACCCATGAAAACAAAAGGAAAATGTACTCGGCACAGACAAACCTTTATTTCATGAAAAACTGCATTATTTTTGTCCGCCTCGTCGACGGAATTTGTGCTAGAACGATTTTCTTCAACCCCATCAGGTGGTGGTGCGCACGCTCGCTGTCGCTGGCTGCTGTGGCCGCTTCACTCCGGTGACGGTCGCCAGCGCGACGGCGGTGGCAACGCGCACAAGCACAACCGTAGAACGCAACGTGCACGAGCTCGCACGCTACGCGCGAAGTCACAACACAAAGAAACCAGCAACGTAGGTGTAGCGAGCAGCTGTGGTCACTGTGGTGGCGGTGAAATCGTCCCATTCTTCCCATTCCACCATAGTCCCGTCGGCCGTGCGTACCGCCATTGCGCTTTTAATAGACGCTGGATGCGCCGGCGGCCCTAGCGCTTCCGCCGGGTGGTGACTAGCGCCACCTAGCCACTTCCCCCTAATTCACTATCATCATGATCATATTCTGCTGCAGTTGTTCGTTCGCTTTCGGTTTCTCCAAAGCTCCGATTCCGCCGTCGGTTACGGCAAGCAGGGCTTGCGCCTCCAAGCCGCCGAGATCGCGCGATTCTAAGCATGAAGTGCCGATTGCGCACTCCCGGAGTTGTCCGAGTTAACCGGTGCACAGCTAAATCCCTCCGAATTAATGAGCATCTGACACCATTGAAATATACACAGTTTTGCCGGGACCGCGCCGCGAGTTCGAGTTAACCGAATTTCCGAGTTAACGAGATCCGGATAAACGAGGTTTTACTGTATCTGACTGGGAGGCATTAAAGTTATTTTTTATGTGGCTGTGGCGATTTGACCACTTGAGCAGAATAAAAAAGCATGACTTCACTTTTTCGGACGACTTTGCGGTCCCTGGGGAGTCTGAAGAATCTGTCGACTGTACATTTCTTTAGTTGAAGAGGAAATCAGCTGCGCCACTTCAGTCATCTGCGCAGGGCCTCTCCTGTCTTCATACGTTGTATCCGACTATAGTACTCGCTCACTTCATATTGCGACGTTGACACAGCTGAACTTGGGGACAACAGTAACACTTCAAAAGTCAACCCAGTTAAATAGGAAAATTGGTCAATCTAACAAAACCCTGGCAATCCACATGTGTATGCATTATCCAATGGCATCAAACTTGTTAATTTGGACATATTCGACCATAGGTCAATCTCTGAAGCATGCCAAGCACAGCGTGCCACAAAATGTACAACATAATAGAATAAAACCAGCACAAATGATGCTAGCGTGAAGCAGCCGATCATATCTACGCTTGTCAGCAGGAACCACACAAGAATGATAAGAATGCTTCGTGCCTTTCCACTGTGTCCAGCGTCTTGCATGGCACCGCATTGGCGGCATGCCATCAGAACCACGTGGTGGCCTTCTGTGGTTGCAAAGACAGCAGCCACACATTCATCTGTGGTCGTTGTGATAGGCACTGGTTTTGTTTTATTCAGCGAAAAGCATACAATATCACATAAACATCACGAAAGCTGTCGAGCATAAAGAGTTATCCTACCGTGACCTGCACACAGGAATTAAAAGTTGTGTTTCCGTTGCAGTCCAGACCAATGCCACGATTTGTCATTCAAGCTCACTGGAAGAGTTTCCAACTAATGTTACTGCAATCATCAGCTAGCCACAAAGATTATAGAGGGGGGTTTACATGCCAAAACCACTATCCAATTCAGTAGCATGGCACAGTGGGGGGGGGGGGGGGGGGGGATAGAGGTTTAATTTCACCCTCCTTTAATGCCCACTGAGTCAACTTTGATACATTTAATTTATTGCCTCAAGAAAGGTGATAAATTTGTCAATGCTTCATGGAAAAGCAGTTATTGCATATTTAACATGATATAATGAAGTTGCACCGAGTTCCACATTTAATCAATGTAATAAATTATTTTTTTTAATTATTTTTAATTATTACTAAGTGATGCTTCAAATCGAATTTTAGTCATGTTTTTCTTAAAATGAAGTCTACAAGAGGAGTAAAAAAAACAGGGAGTGTTCTTTCAAAATTTTTCTGAAGGCATAACTGCTTGTGGGCATTACAGGGTTAATACGTGCATAAATTTAAGTACATAAGCACCTTTGCATTTCATCCCCATCAAAACACACTTCACAGACTGCAGCAATCGAGCCCACGACCTTGCTTGTACTTAGCAGCTCTGCCCATCATTGCTAATTTGCCGGAACATTATTAGTTGCCCCTCCCGAATAATAATTTTCGCAGAAAACACTGTGGAATAAACGTCGTTGCTGAGATCACACACACAAAAAATGTTTGGCAGATCTATGCACTAAGGAACACTCTAACGGCAGCTGATACACCTGCACCTGCAACACCGACACCCAGCCACCTATTCACACACCAGGGGCGGATCCAGCGACTCATTTTCAAGGGGGGGGGGGGGGGAGGGGGGGGGGCAGGCACTTGAAATAAAATCGTAGAGGGGGGGGGATATCATCACAAGAACCCTATTACAGCATATATACTTACTGTTAATTTGTGCTCACAGTGGTCTCACTCATTTGTCCTAATCGGTGATAGGAGGTGGACGACAGGCACTGAAGGTGGGGGGTGCTGACACAGGCTTTCGGGGGGGAGGGGGGGGGGGGGGGAATAACCCCTACTGCCCCCCCCCCTCTGGATCCTCCACTGCCACACACACCATCAACAGATGCTACGATACTCATAGGATGGGGCACAAGAGGGCATCTCACCAGCTGTAGCGTGGAAGCGAAGTACCGCGGCACTTCCCACACCTGCCGGCCCCTGCAGATCTGGCGGAAGTAGAGGGTCTGCTTGGACGGTGCGTCAGAGAAGTGGTCCAGCACTCGGTTGCAGTAGGTGCGGATGTTGAAGCTCTCCCGCTCCTACGACAGAGCACAGCCATGACTCAGGTGCCGCGGGTTACAAGAACCAAAACAGCGTGGCAATAAAACAGTGACGTAAGATGCTGGGGACAAGTCACCACGATTGACAACATAGAGATACGAAACTAGCACAGGGAATCAGTGGAATGCACTGGGCAAAAGAGAAAGACAAAAGAAAGTAAAGCAGGAAAGTTGGAGGTCACTAAACGACACCAAAAAAGGACAATAAAGGCAAACCATTCATGTCAAAGTGAAAGGTTAATGCTTGAGAACATTTAAAACATCAATGTTATAGGCAGCAGTGCTTTCGTAAACAAGACATTAAGGTAAATTAAAGACACAATTTGCACCACCAGCGGGACCTTCTGGAACACAAACCTGATGACATATACTAAAGGTCTTAGCACAATAAATCCCAAGTACTCAAACTACCCATGACAAAAAAGAATATTTTAGTGGATTAGAAAATGGAATGAAATGCAACTAGTGCATTTCAGTCTAACTCATGCAAAAAAAAAAAAAAAAAGAACTCCTAGACAATACCCTTGCTTCATTATCACCGCATTGTGCTCCACAAAAACCCCTTGCTCAGTTGCGCCACAGCACTGGCTGTCAGGCATTGAAGCAAGTCAAATGCGGACATGGCTACGTCATGAGGCCTTCTTGGAGGCGGGCAGTTCAATTTGCGCAAACAGTATGCAGACCACTAAAACAAGATTCTCTTTTAAACAAAGCATTTCCTTGGCAATAGACAAGCAATACGAGGTTCCTGGAATGCTATTTCGACAATCCATGATGGTTTGATATCTCCCTTTGTAAGGCAAAAAATTTGGTTATGCGAATAGGAAGCAGGCAGCCTATGGAACATGTGGCTTTGTTTGCAATGAGAGACAGCAAAAAATGAAAGTGGGACACTAAGTGAGTTTATCCCAAGAAATTATTCTTCGAGAACTCTTGTCTCTTTTAGTTCCACAACCGTGCAGAGTAAAGTGTTCTAAAGCTGCATGTTCTAAAAGTACTGAACAAGCTTTTGACATGGTATACAAACTGAGAATTCCAATTGTACATATTTAACAAAAGAGCACTTGTCATTAAGAATTCTTCAAAACCACTTGTCAAAAAAAAAAAAAAAAAAAGCATTTTTTTTTTTAGCTTCAAGAATACCCAGTGGGTAGTGTTTAGTCGCACAGACAGCAAGTTTCCTCGGCTTTCACAGACCTTGCAGCGAACAATCAGCAGCAGATTTTTCAACGTCATGCTATGAATGCCTTAGGACAGGGGTTCTCAAGCTTTCTGGCCTTGAGTATGAAGAATCGAAAGCGAGGGGGGGAGAGGGGAGGGGGGTTGGTGATAACGCCTCTCGATGCACGCAACCACTGCATGCGTTAACCTGTTCTCTTTTCTTTAATATCGAAGGCCATCACCGTTGCTGGCCCACGCAGCTCCACGAGTCGTGCAAAGTGCCCGCCTACCACACACTGCATGCTTCAGACACCGCGCAGCGTAAGCAATGTGTTCACGCAAACGAAGCGCCGGACTTGCAGAGGCCTATTTTATTTTTATTTTTTTGCGAAACAAAAAGGGAAGCATGCCACTCGCACAGCATAATGGCCATCGACCGATACACCGGTCATAAAGCTAAGCCTAAAATGCTTATGTTGCCCACACGCGGCCCGAATCAACGCCTCTTACATGTATTAAAGCGCTTGTTCCGTGTTTTGATAACAAAACTGACATAGAACTGTGACAAATCACCATATGTGAAAACTGTGCCACATGATCAACGATGAGCCATGAGCCGTGAATAAAGCACCGAGGTGCCCGTTAATGTTGTTTGGTTTAGAGAGAGAGAGAGGTTTATGTTGTTTGAGCTGATTATTCATGCTAGTGCACTACGGTGAGGGACACCGTAGTGGAGGGCTCCGGAAACGTCCACCACCTGGGGTTCTTTAACGTGCATACAGATCTAAGTACACGGGGCTCTAGCATTTTCACTTCCCTCAAAAAAGCGGTTGCCCCGTCCAGGATTCGATCGCACGACTTTCGGGTCAGCAGTCGAGCACCATAAACACTAGACCATCGCAGCAGGACCAGTTGAATAGTGCCCTATTTCACTCTGTCTACAAATCGAAGAAACGCTATTCATAAACGCAAATGTTTTTCAAATAGCTGACGATTGCCTCAAAAATGACAATCGTGATCAGATGCCCCATCCTACCTCTTCAATGTCGAGCAGAGGCCTGATTCTGCTCTCCCAATCGGCCACTCTTTTCTGGAGGTCCGAGAGCTGACACTCAGACAGAGGTTCCTGCAAAAATGAAAAAAATACGCAAATCGTCAGCGACAGGGCAGCCATTCAATGCGATAGCAACAAAAACAATGAAGGGATCACATGCAAGAGTGTGTTTACAAGTTTTCAGCAAGTCCACCAATAATGTGTAACACAAGATGGCTGCTGAAACAGATCCCAGCTCAACCCGATCAATCATTTTTTTTGTTTAGGATGAACCTTGTCTCTGGGGCCAGTACACTTGGTTGCTTTGCGACATCAGGTGGCCTATTTATTAATAATGGACATACAGGTGCTTTCTTGCATCTCATCCCCAACTTGCACGGAACGACAGCCAGTTGCCAAGCCTGATTTTCAGGAAGCGCAGCCACAGTGGTAACGTGACAGACTTGAATAGAGTTCTCTCTGGCACGAGTGCACGCCACTGATGTGCATCTTGGCCGAACTCGCCTGAGCCAGTGATCCCTACCAAGTCAAGGGCAAATTCTCTAAAAGTTACTAGTATTAGTTGGAGCATAAGCTCTGCTTTCATGACTTCCTGTGCTCGGTGCACCAAACTTAATATAACCTAACTTATTACAGCAGCTGCCCATACCTTCTTCACAAGACGCAATGGTTGTATCATGGGTTTACTAATAAAAACCACACTTGTCGCTGATATGCTTTGGTTTTCATCCCCTTCGGCTCATGTTGGACCAGCACAGTTTTGATTTCTATGTGCTAGCTAAATCAGAGTTTCTTCATAATCAACAACGAGATCTTCAGTGGCGTGACATTGCAGTCTTGAGGAAGTGCACTTATTGCATGTTTTCTACATTAAAGCTTCTCTGTTGCATTTCATGCTCTGGGTAGAGCACAATAGGAAGACTTTGCAGAGACATCAATTCATTCGTTCACGATGCTGAAACCTGGCCTTTGAAGGGTAGCATTTACTGGCCCTACATGCTTATAAAGTACTCTCGTTTAATAGAACCTGAAGGGACCAGGGAGGTATATTCCATTTCACAGGAGTTCCACTTACTGAGAGTTGAACAGGTGTGCAGAATTCAAGTACTAAACCAATTACATTAGAGGCAGTTCAAACATTTAAGCAGCAGTTCCATTAAGAGACTTCCATTTACTGAGATGCTACTGTATATGACCGTGAAAATACGGTCCCACTCTTATTGTTACAACTGCAATGCACGACCAAGTGAAGTGAAAAACATAGATGGCAAGAGGGATGCGGTGACATGCTCACATGAAACTCCTGCAGGTAGCTGTGAACCAGCTTCTCGTAAGAGTCCTTCTCTAAGGAATCCTCCGTTGAAGGTGGGCCTGGATGAAGAGTGGGCATTCGTGAGAGCACAAGACAAAACAAAACAATTAACCAACAGCACTGTGTGGGGTTTGAAAAACGCCGCTCTTGCAACAAACAGATAAAGCACACGCCGTCAAGCAAACGAACACGTGGCATTTATTAACTGCTTTTGCAACGGCAAGCTTGCCAGCCTAATCTTATAAGTAACTAGTAAGAAAACAAATAAAGAAACTCATAAATTGACAAGTAGGCAGGTGTTTCTTAATTTCGACCCCATCAAAGGTGTGGCCACCACAGCTGAAAATTGAAGCCAAAACTTCTCACGCAGTGGTGCAACACTGTGGCCACTAAGCCACCATAGAAGGTAGTTCCGAATCAAAGTATTTGGTAAAGTCCGCTGCGAAAGTTTGGCTTCCCTTACAGCCCATTTGAGCCCCTCTACTACTTTCAGTTGCAAAGATAAAATCAGAAGATTCAAACTACCACTTCATCACAGGCCCTTTAACTCTTTCGCTACCGCGGGAAAAGGGGCCGTTTTTACTAGGTGCAAAAAAATTTTTTTTTGCTGCTATATACTAATGTCTTATTTACATTATTTGGTAATAAAATGTAGCTAAAAGAACGCTCTGTCCAATAACATCATTGTTGTATATATATTTATTACACACAATAATGAAAAAATGTTTACAAAGAAAAGTTGATACAGTGATTATACATTTAACACTTTAAAAAGGAGGACAACTTAAAAACTAATGGCGTTAAAAAAAATTCAAGATATACCATTTGTAGCTTTTTATGTTGCAAAAAGGTTGTAGAAGTTTCAAAAATTATTGCCAAGAACTGTTCTTTCTACAAAAAAGAAAGTTAGTGAGGTTGCGTCTCGTGCCATTCTCGAAAGCAGCCCCTCGTCGGGATGAAACAAAGATAGACACCGCATGGCTGACACAAAACGGCTTCTAAGCATAATCTTCGGAGGAATGAGGCCCGAAAATAACTCCGAGGTGTTCCAATACAGATGAAGGCGAGGCAACTCAACAATTCCCATGTATATGAGAATTCCAATGCACCTCATCACTTCATCAGGACTGAATTTCCTCCACGAACCGTCTCTTTCCGCGTATGTCTGCATCTCTAAAATATGCATCCACACATATTTGTTCGTGTAGTCGCACATCATGCTGATCAGCTGTGAGGTGAAAAACAACTCGAAGAAATCGACGGCCCACACGAACTGCCGTGCATTGCTCCGGAGCGCGCTGCCGACTTCAACCCCCGGGTTTCGTTTGGGTAAAAACTGCACCCACTTCACTGATGCTGGCAAAAAATCATGTCCGTAGGTCGTGGAGACCTTGAAAATAAGTAATGTGGCTGTGAGTACACGCGACGACGCTCGTAACTACTTGCAGACAACAAAACGTGCGCCGCACATCCAGCCGACGCTCACCTGCTGGATGTCGCAGCTTGAGTAGACGCGTTCTCGTCGTCGGTACTAAAATCTGAAGTGCCAACATCTTCTTCAGACTCACTGGTACTCATTTCATCCGAAAAATCGGCTGTCGACGGACTCGATTCGCGCAGAAATTCGTCGTCTTTTAGCAGCGCCCGCGCGATGACGACGCCATGATCGACGCGCGCCAGCAGCAAACCGAAACTTTTTGAGGCGTGGGAAAACTTCCCCAAAGCAAAAAAACCAACAAAACATCGCGGATCACGTTGTATGTTTCCCACTTTCTTACCTAGATGGCGCTAGGTGCCCGCAAACCGCGCGAGAATTTAAACTTGAATCGCGTTGTTCAAATTGATCGATTTGAATGGGCGCGGTAGCGAAAGAGTTAAATATGCAAACTGCGATGCGGTGCAACTTTCGATGGCTTGCACGCATAAGGCAAGGCACGTTTTACGTTCTCTAAATCAAGAAATCGGCAATAATATTAAAGTGAACTAACAGAGAGGAAAATTGGTGGAGGTACGTGGATTCCTCGTAAGAACCTGGAACTTCGCTCTCGTAAGCTTCCCCCTGTTCGTGACATCAACATGGCCAACGAGGCCCCTCCCCAGCCGCAGCCCGCACCTTCGGCCGTCCACGTCACCTGCGGCACCGTGTATCCTCAGCGAGATCCACCCATCTTCTCCGGCGCAGGTGAATCGGATGTGGTAGATTGGCTGTCGAGATATGAAAGAGTTGGCGCCAGCAACAAATGGGACGACCAAATGAAGCTTGGCTACGTCCAATTTTATCTCGCAGACATCGCGCAACTGTGGTATCACAACCACGAGGCTGAGATTGCATCTTGGTCAGCTTTCAAGAACTCCATTACGAACGTCTTTGGGCGGCCTACGGCTCGCAAGCTTCACGCCGAGCAGCGCTTGCATCAATGTGCACAGCAACCAGGCGAGAACTACACGGGCTACATCGAGGATGTCCTGAATCTGTGCAACCGCGTAAACTCCACCATGACTGAGGAGGAGAAAATAAGGCACATATTGAAGGGCATTGAGGACGGCGCCTTTCAGATGCTGCTCGCGCGAAACCCCACCACGGTCGCTGCACTCGCCTCACTCTGCCAGAGCTTCGACGAGTTGCGTAGGCAGCGAGCGATCGCCCGTCAAGCCCTTACACCGCCCGACACGATCTCAAGTTTGCAGCTAACTGCCCGTCCTGCCGATCAGCAGCCACTCCTGTCCACGATCAAGGACTTCGTCCGCGAAGAGGTAGCACGCCAGCTGTCTTTACTGCCACTCACGCACGAGCCTGCGCATGCTTTGGCTCCGGACCTTCAGCACGCCATTCGGACCCAAGTTGCTGAGGCCCTCCCACCAATGTTCCAACATCCACCCGTTGCTGCGCCGTTGACCTACGCCGCCATCACTGCTCGGCCTGCGCAGCAGACTATGCCTTATGGTCGACCTGCGATGCCGCCGCCCCATGCCATGCCGACGACCGCGAATGCTGCGGCGCACCCCTTTGCGAGATCTTCAGCTCTGTTTTATCGCCGCCCAGACTCGTGGAGAACGCCGGACAACAGGCCGATCTGTTTCTCATGTGGGATCGCCGGACACGTCGCCCGCCACTGTCGCCACGGTTCTTCTCCATTTGACTCCGTGGGCAGGCCTGTTGCGTCGTCTTCAAGGACGCCACCAAGATACAACACTGACCATCCACGAGCCTACGCCAACCACCGGTCACCATCTCCTCCTCGGCGACGCTCCCCGTCACCTATGCGTCGCCGACCTATTACGGAAGAGGGAAACTGATCGCTGCAGTTCCGGAGGCAAGAGCTGCATGCGAGTCGAACTGTCCAAGGCCTTTTTCGCCGCAAAACGTTATCGACATCAGTGTTGAAGGGACCGCCACACAAGCGCTAATTGACATGGGGGGCCGCCGTTTCTGTAATCTGCGAGAGCCTATGCCGCAAGTTAAAAAAGGAGACCACGTCCCTCTCGGGACTAATGCTGCGCACTGCCAGCTCTCAGTACGTCACCCCTTCAGCTGTGTGCACCGCGCGTGTCGTTACTCAAGGTGCACTTTACGTCATTGAGTTTTTCGTGCTCCCGTCCTGCTCCCACGACGTCATCCTCGGATGGGACTTTCTTTCGAGTCACCGTGCCGTTATCGATTGCTCACGTGCGGAAGTCACCTTTACGACGTTGCAAACTGCTCTTTTGGTAGATCCCCTTCCTGAAGTTTACAAACTTGTCGTTGTTGCGGACACAGATCTGGCCCCGCAAACGACCACCCTTGTAGCCTTGACATGTGAGGCATCTCCAGACGGAACTGTGCTGTTCGCTCCGTCAGAGGTGTTCCTGCGCCGCCGCGGCCTACGCCTGCCGTTTGCTGCACTCACCGTTGAATCGGGTGCCACAAACATGCTGGTTTCCAACTCGCTGACGTCTCCAGTTAGTTTACTTCGTGGGGAATGTTTGGGAAACATCCAAAACGTCGACCTTTTGCACTCTCTAGAGTTTGCTACAGACCAACCCCACCTACAGCTGAATGCCATGACACCACCTGTTGCCGCACCTTCTGCTCCAGATCTTTTCCACCCTTCTATTGCCGCTGATCTACCTCCGGCCCATCGACGCGAACTCTTGGCCCTTCTTGGAGAGTTCCGCTCCTCCTTCGACTGCGATCAACCGTCTTTGGGTCGCACAACGAGCATCGCGCACCACATTGACACCGGTAACCAAGCTCCCTTACGCCAACGACCATTTCAGCGGAAGAGCGGTGTATTATCAAGGAACAGGTCGATGATATGCTGAAGCATGGTGTCATCCAGCCATCTGAGAGCCCCTGGTCGTCTCCTGTTGTGCTTGTGCGCAAGAAAGATGGTTCTATCCAATTCTGTGTCGACTACCGCCGGCTGAATAAGATCACTCGGAAGGATGTACAGTCGCCGACCGTTTATTCGGACTCGGCGGGAACCGCCGAAAAGTCCGAATAATCGAGAGTCCGAATAAAAGGATGCACCAGAAAAAAAGCACCTTTATTGGCCCAGCGGCCAGAAAAGCTCGTCAATGCACGTCTGCACACAAGCACAATCACAGAAGACCGAGTCGGGCTGTATTTCAGCCGGTGTTTGGCCATAACCGCAGGTTGTAGCGCTGCCACGGCCTGCGCGTCATCGGAGTCACGGTTCACCTACGCTGATTCGGGGACCAGACAGACGATCTCATCATCGCCCAACTCGGCGAAAGCTCCCGAATAACATCGTATTGAGGTCGGCCGCCTTCGAATTGGCGAATAATTGTGGCCTTTTTCGCCATCCCCAATGTCTTGTGCTTGTGGTTGCCGCGTTTCTTCGTTAGTACCGACCGCGCGGATGGAATGGGTGGTGTCGTAGCTATTTCAGTAGATTAGCCCTAGCCACAAAACAACTGACAAGCAAACTTCCAAATGCCAAAAGGGAACGACATCAGGCTAGTTCGTAATTCCGTCCTTCCTTGGTCCGTTTCGAACGCGCGGCCATTTTAAACGTCCAAGCAGACTCTGAGCGTGGCTTGGCTTGGCTTGCTGTTTGGCTGTGGTAGCTATTCAATGGATACTCGGCTGGCTGAAGTCGAAAACGCCCATTACAAGTCGCCAAAACACATAGCCTTCGAGATCGGCATTTGTAATATCTGCACTTTTACACTGGCATGATGTCCAGCCATACACAGTGCAATTTTTCAGTGCTGGCAACCTAGCGAAGATATTGTAAACACGTGTTCACGTGTGTAAACATCGCGGACAGCTGGCCATGGAGTTCGACGCCGCTCTCGATCAGCCAGCCGGAGTCCGAAATATCGAACGGCGTGCCGCGGGGCGTCCGAATTTTCGGTCGTGAGTTTACATTACTTCAATGGGACGAGTGCCGGTGCCGCGAGGGTGTCCGAATAAACGGGCATGTCCGAATTATCGGCGTCCGAATAAACGGTCGGCGACTGTATACCCATTGCCGCGCATCGACGATGCTCTCGATTGCTTACAAGGAGCAGAATATTTCTCGTCTTTGGATTTAGGCTCGGGTTATTGGCAAGTTCCAATGGCCGATGCTGACCGATCGAAGACTGCATTCGTCACTCCTGACGGGTTGTATGAGTTTAACGTCATGCCGTTCGGACTCTGCAACACCCCAGCTACCTTCGAACGGATGATGGACAACATCCTTCGCGGCTACAAGTGGAAGCCTTGCCTCTGCTACCTTGACGACATCGTTGTTTTTTCTCGTGATTTCCCGACTCATCTTGTTCGTCTTCGCACAATTCTCAAGTGTCTCACGGCTGCTGGCCTTCAACTTAACATCAAGAAGTGCCATTTTGCCGCGCGCCAGCTCACTATACTGGGTCACGTCGTCTGCAAGGAGGGCATTCTTCGGGACCCTGCGAAACTCCGCGCTGTGGCCGAATATCCGAAGCCCAATTCCATGAAGACGCTTAGAAGTTTTATCGGGCTGTGTTCGTATTTTCGTCGATTTGTGCGTGACTTCGCTACTGTAATCGCGCCTCTTACCAATCTATTGACAGCCTCCAGCGGCCTGTCTGCTTGGTCGCAAGAGTGCGACGAATCTTTTATGATGCTACGGCACATATTAACGTCGCCTCCGATACTTTGTCACTTTGACCCCAATGCGCCTACCGAGATCCATACAGACGCCAGTGGTGTCGGTCTTGGTGCAGTATTGGCTCAACGAAAACCAGGATACGAAGAATACGTCGTCGCTTACGCGAGTCGAACCCTCAAGAAAGCCGAGTGTAATTATTCCGTCACTGAGAAAGAGTGCCTCGCCATAATTTGAGCTTTAGCCAAGTTCCGCCCGTACCTTTATGGCCGCCCTTTCGAAGTGGTCACGGACCACCATGTTCTTTGTTGGCTGTCCTCGCTGAAAGATCCGTCGGGACGCCTCGGCCGTTGGGCGCTTCGCCTGCAGGAATACGACATTCGTGTTGTGTACCGTTCGGGCCGGAAGCATTCGGACGCTGATGCGCTATCCCGCTCGCCGCTACCGGCTGACACAGCTTCGTCGTCACCTTCTTCAGTTGTCTTGACGCCAATTGACTTCGCCGACTTGTCATCGGAGCAACGAAAGGATGCGTGGATTTCCCAACTCCTAGACTTTCTCACTGATCCATTAGCTCATCCGGCCTCAAGAACTATCCGCCGTCAAGCCACGCATTTCGCTATTCGCAACGACCTCCTCTATAGGCGGAATTACGCGTCTGATGGTCGTAGGTGGCTACTAGTCATTCCCCGCCAAATGCGCACGGAAATATGTGCTGCTTTCCACAACGACCCGCAAAGCGCTCCCGCCGGCGCTCTCAAGACCTACAACCGCCTGCGTCAGCGATACTACTGGCGCGGCATGTATACATTTGTGTGCAAGTACGTACGTGCTTGTACTGCCTGTCAGCGGCGCAAAGTGCCACCTCAACGCCCAGCCGGTACACTTCAGCCTCTGCCTTGCCCAGTGCATTCATTTGACCGCGTCGGTATCGACTTATACGGACCGCTCCCCCTCGACTTCTGGAAATAAGTGGATAATTGTCGGCGTGGACCACCTCACGCGTTACACAGAGACGGCCGCACTGCCCACCGCAACTGCAAGAGAAGTTGCGTTTTTCATCCTACGCAACTTTGTCCTTCGCCACAGTGCTCCCCGTGAACTTTTGAGCGACAGTGGGCGTGTTTTCCTGTCTGACGCTATTCAAGCCTTGCTCGTCCAGTGCAGCATCGTTCATCGCATGACGACCGCATATCATCCGCAGACAAACGGCCTCACTGAACGATTTAATCGCACTCTCGGTGATATGCTGACAAAGTACACCGCATCAGACCAGAGCAATTGGGACACCGTCCTTCCATTCGTGACGTACGCGTACAATACCGCTACGCACGCAACCACAGGTTTTTCGCCTTTCTTTCTGTTGTACGGACGCGAACCATCATGCACGCTGGACACTATGCTTCCCTACAAGCCCGACTCATCTGAATACACTGCAATTTCTGATGTTGCCAGATATGCCGAAGATTGCAGAAAATTGGCCCGTTCGCTGACAGCCGAGGACCAAGGCCACCAGAAGCTAAGGCATGACACCGACCGACCTCTCCCTATTTTCACGACTGGTGCACTCGTTTGGCTTTGGGTTCCGTCGAACACTCCTGGCCTTTCGTCCAAATTGCTGGCCCGATACCACGGGCCCGACCGCATTCTCACACGCACGTCACCAGTCAACTATGAGGTCGAACCTTTGACACCGTCCGAAGACTTACGTCGTCGTGGTAGAGAAATCGTTCATGTGAGTCGCCTGAAGCCCTATTATGACCCCGCTATACTTACTACGCCTTAAGTCGCCAGGATGGCTACACTCTTCACCGCGGGCCAATGTAATGAACAATGGGAGACTACGATGAAGCAGCCAAGAAAGCAAGCCCCAGCGTTAGTGGTAGCCACGCGACCCGAGCTTGCGCTTGCCTGGATTTCGGTTCCTTGACGTTCCCCGTCGTTCGTTGACGCTTGTACGTGAATCACGTGATAAAGTGAACTAACAGAGAGGAAAATTGAAGCCACAGTAATGAGTGGAGGTTGCATGAGCAAGTGATAATGTTTCACAATGCTTTTATTTTCAGACAACTCTGTTGTAATCATTGCATCAATTGGCGTCCAAGTGGTGGGAAAGGTCGCGTAATATTCTGTATAAAAATTATTTTCACTAATTTCGAACTGAGTATAATTGGAAAGTGAAAAAGAAAGAAGAAGGGGGATAACCGGTCCACAGCATGCTTCCAAATAGTGTCCAAATTGCAGCTTTTGGTGAAAAATATGCAAATGAAAATGTCAATGATGGGTGCATTTTTATCGTAATACTATAGAGGTGCATTGTGTTTTGCATTAATAAAAACATAGACACCCTGTATGAGGAAAATTTGCACAATCATGGACAAAAAGTGTGTTTATCAATTACCGTATTTACTCGCATAATAGGCGCACTCGCATAATAGGCGCACCCCCAGTTTGGTCGCGAGAAATCAGATTTTTCAAATTTCTGCGCATAATAGGCACACCCCAAACTTGGCTGTGATCAGTAGTTCTGTGCCGTAGTTACATGGTTGCAATTCGACGCCCTCTTACGTTAAACTTAGCGAGGAAAAAGAAAAGTAAAAAGGCCGTGGCCTCTGCCGCGGCAGCGCTGCGCCAGCTGCGCGGGCTCGCCGAGTGAGGTAGAAGGGCGGTTGCCTGGGCGTCGGAGTAACCTTTGCACCGGCGCCGGTGCGCTCCGCATGGAACGTGCCATCGCGTCCTCATCAAGTGCGCTTTGAGTTTCCTGTTGGAAAAAGCGTCGTCGTTATCGCGTTTGCTACCTCGTCCGCAAATTGAAAAGCTTTACGGCTTTCCGACGCGAGCTTTTGCCTTTGCTGCCACTACGCGACTTGCACAAACTCGGCAGACTTTTGTCGCCGTTGACTTCCCGGCCGCGAACCTAAACATTGTATCACGCGAGCTGCTCTTGGATCAGTGCTTGAGTGCGATCGTTTCGGCGCCCAATCTTCATGTTGTCTTGTACGAACTTCCCGCGACAACATGCCGAACGGTAGGCTAGGCCTAATCAGCGTTGGTCACTTTTCGGTAGCGGTCGCGGGCGATCAAAGTTGCGGTTTTGTACGGAATCAACGCAACTCTGGCTGGCGCTTGTAACACTCGAATGGTGGTTCGCGATTGGATTGCAATGTCTTGGATATGGGGTGCGAGCCCGTGAAATCGAACGATCGGTACCGTTCAGCGCACAAAATTTCGGTCGTGATAATGCGCATAATCTAGGTGTCCTGAAACGTAATCGGCGACTTTCCGCAATGACGCTTTCTTTTCGTAGTTTCTTTTTTTTTTTTTCGCGTCCATTTTGTTGGCAATGCGGGTCTTTCGATGGTAATTTTTGGAAATTTGAATGCTTGTAAGCACACCGTATCGCATGCCCCGATTCTTGGACACTTGAGACTGCATGCTCGACACATTTTGCGCTAGTGTAGCTTATGAAGACGGTTGTTCGGCTGTAGTGCGGATATTCGTGACTTCGGATATTCGTTATCAGCGGTCTATGCACTAGTCGGAAATAAAATTTTCGGAAATTTTACCCCGCAATAGGCGCACCCCGAACTTGGAGCCGGATTTTCTGGAAAAAAAGTGCGCCTATTATGCGAGTAAATACGGTACAGAAATGCGTTTCTTGAACGTCAAAACACATGCAAGCGAGGCACATAAGCAGTTACCTTACTCATACGGGCACTGTAACTGTGCAAATTGTCGATGCGCATGAAAGCGAAGACACTTGTAAGGTCGCGCTCTGCAGGACCCCCCCCTCCAGCCAACGCCCACATTCCTGAGCTGGAGCGGGCTACACGACAGGGGATAGAGGGTGCGTCCCCAAGCTATGCAGGTGTGTCGGACATGACTCACCCTTCCGCTCCTTGCTTGGGATTACCTGCCCAACCCTTCTGCTCCTCCTGCTACCTGCCCGATCCTGGCCGGTTCCGATGACCACAGGCAACGCGGAGTGATGGGGGGAGGGGAAAACAGGGGATAAAATGAGCGTCCAGAGAGCGCGACGTCTTTTGCTATCAGAAAGCTTGCCGGCTAGACACCGGCAGGCCCCACTGAGGGTCATTTTTCCTTTTTACTTTCTGCCATTTTGTTGTACATAGTTCTGTACATAAAGTTTGTTCTAAAACGTCCAGCGGCGAAGGCATCTTCCTCCTCCGGGTCAACGTCACGAAGACGGCGGCGATCTCCATCGCGAAGCGCGGGCCCGGCCTTGCTTCGCCCATAAAGAACCTGGCCAAACAACTCCAAGTTCGGACGAAAATTTACTACACTAGCGGAGGAATACCTTAAAATGTGACAGCACAAGATAACCCTTTCCCCACCATGAGAAAAACGAAAAATATTGTAACAAATTTACTGAAACTTATTTTGCTCAGTTTGTGTGTCGCTCCGTTTGCGGGCTCTACTACAGCCGCAAACGGAGCGACACGCGAATGCGCTGGTTCGAGTCTACGTGATGACGGACGCGGCAGAGGTGGTGGCTTCAAGTGATGCCGTTTCCGACCAGCAGTTTGGGCAGAGTCCGAAAAATCGGACGTAAAAGAGTAGCAGCATTCAATATTTCAGACGTTATACACTGAAGTCTATGGGGCAGATTAGGAACTCGGGACCTGAAGGGAGCACACCCCTGTCCACCACATCAGTTGGGCCTTCAAAGAAGCTGAAGGAGAGGTTGAGAAAAGAGCGTCTTTTCCTTTCACGTGTGAAGTGTTGTCGACACCACATTGGTTGCCCCAAACCATATAAATACAGTGGAACCCCGGTTTTACGTCCCCGGTTTTACGTCCCCCGGTTTTACGACGACCTGCATTTTACGACGGATTTGTCCCGTTCCGGCGAAAGCCCCATAGACGCAATGCATTAAAAACCCCAATTTTCTGACGCCGTATTACGCCGAACCTGCGTTTCACCATGATCCAGCCGCGAAGCGAGGGGGACCCAATGGCGAACAAAAGGGAAGTCCGCGGCCAGCAAGAGGGGCACCCCTTCGCATGCCAAGCGCTCGAGAAACCGGTTCATGGTCTTCCCCTCACCCTCCGAGCGGCAGCGAAAGCGTCGTAAAGGGGGCGCGGTTGTGGTTTCCCCATTCTTTCCCGCTCGGAAGGGCGTCCGAAGGATTAAGTGCAGGGGACCCCCCAGCCTCCCGCTTATGCACGCTCTTGCGTTCCTTTGTATTCTCCTGGGTTCCTTTGTAGCTGGGAGTACAAAGGAACCCAGGAGTGGGTACGTGGGAGGCTGGGTGTCCCCCACACTAAAACTCTCTTTTGTTTATGGGGGGTACTAACCTGCGTAGCATCTTAGCTGGGGGGGGGGGGGGGTTGGTGTAGCTTGGGTAGGGGAATGGGCTAGTATCGCTTGAGGGGGGCAAGTGCCCCTTTTGCTCCTCGGAGGAGATGGGACCTTTTCCGCGGCAGGTGTTTGGCGCAGCTGCTATATCGCTTTGCAGGTGTGTTGGCCGCAGCCACGGCAGCCGCGATGGCCAAACTTAGCGAAGATGCCCCCCCTCCCCCCCCGTCTTTTTTTTTTTCTCTCATCGGTGAACATGCCTTTTGTAGGTTTTAGAGCCCTGTAGAGCTTGTTGGTAGTTTGCATTGAAGTCTCTCGCTAATCTGTCCTGCTAAACGTGTTTTTGTGGGCATAAATTTTCGTGTTTGGATTTTACGACGTCCGCATTTTACGACGATTTTTCGCGGTCCCGAGACCGTCGTAAAACCGGGGTTTCACTGTAGATACAATTCAGCCTCTGCATTGGCTCATCCTTGATAAGACCACTAGGGAACACCGCCCCTCCAGCGCTTCACCAACCTAGCCAAAAGAAATGCTTTCATGTTGCTATCTCATTAGAATATGCACAGGAATCTCATGCAAATTTTTTTTCTGTAATTTCACTTCGAAGTAATTGAAAAAAATATTCGAGAAATATTCACAAAATATTTAATTCCATTCCCACTCAAACTTTAATATTCGAATTCGTTTCGCACCAAACATTTCGCTATTCTTACAGCTCTAGTTATTTGGCATTTTACTAGTTATTTCTAAGATTCGGCTGGCAAACACCCCATTATGTAAAAGCCATCAATAAATGTCCACGTATTCGCTGCACGACAGTGTGAACTGTTTCCATTTGTTCTGAGTGGCTTTTCACGAGACCCCATAACGATAACGAGCATGTCCAAATTTTCAACGACTGAATAAACGGTCGGCGACTGTATACTTGTCAACAGGAGGTAAAGGATTAAAGAAAAATTTGCCAAGAGCATACCTTGCTCTGCTGCTTCGGGCAACTGGAGGTCGGCGCAGCAAGCCAGGTCAAGGTCCTTGTCTTCCTCTTCTGCGCCTGGAAGGTCGTCAGCTGAAAGGAGAGCCGAGAATTTTGCATCAGTAACAATTTGTGGCAAGCGGTGGTTTTAAAGAGTACGATGCAGAAACAGCAGCCAACCTTTGTAACACTGCACAGGACATTGTACCGTAATTATTCACGTAAAATCCCCTACTTTCTTTCTTTCCTTTGTTTTTTTCTTGCTGAAATCTCTGTAGGATGCGACACTTGCACCCATCAGGCATGTACGATTGTTCCCAATGAAATAATGAATGACATGGTGAATAATCATTTTAGAGTAATGCACACAAAGGCTACCCGCCATATGTGTTTTATTCAATATATTTCAGAATCACTGATAAGTTCCACTTCATTTTTTATTCGGCTGCTCTTCATGTCTCTACAATTGTCGCCGCAGCTGACTACACTCAAACCTCGATATAACGAACCCGCATATAACGAAAGATCGGTTATAACGAAGTAAATGAACAATACTCTTGCAATAAATATAGTGTTAAAAATTACTTTCCTAACGAATTTTTGGATATAACGAATTTATTTTCATGTAAGATGCAACTTCATTATAATAAGGTTTGAGTGTACATCTCATTGGCACACTTGTAAACACAGTCATTCTCTGTGCTTTTCTTGCTGCTAAACATTCCAGCATTTCTAAAACGTTTTGAAAGAGCATCAACTATTATCAAACTTAACGTGTTCAATATTCAGCTGTTCACAAAAACCTTTTTTTTCCATTTTTCCAAAACATTAACCTCATAAATGGGTCTTGTATCTTTCACATGAGAGCACGGGGCAAGAAATATTTAGTAGGAGGTGAAATTTCCATTAGAATGGGCATCCGTAGGCGACCAGACCAGATAATGTCACAAAAATAGCATGCATTGACAGAGGCACTTCAACTGGCAGCGCCTTGCGGCGTGGAGCCACAGCCATGGAGCCCATAAACAAAACACAGAAAAAAAAAATTATAAAAAGCTGAGCACATTTACACACTTTTTAGCAGTGTTTGTAAGTAGACGATTCCATCAGAGAACACTTTTATTTATTTATTATTATTGTTATTACTTTTATTATTTATTTATTTATTTTGGATGGTGTCTGTTTCAGCGAGCTAAGCAAGGAGCCTGTGATAACGGAGCAAGAAATAAATGTGGCCGAACGCGCTCTGCGGCCACGCTCCGTAACAGCAGCCGAACGAGAGCAACGCATGCAACCGATTCTTTCTGCATCTGAAATGGCGGCGATTTCCTAGCCTTCCGTGGAACATATGCCGCAAGCATGATGTGGCTCTCTGAAGCGTGACACTGCCTGGTCACCTGAAATAGCGGAGTTACACCTCCAAAAGGTTTTTTGCTCCATGCATGAGGGCGACTCTTAGGCAAGAAATAAATAGTGCAGACGCAAGAAAATTTTAAATGAAATGCAGACTGACTGGCTGACCAGGTATTGCACACTAACAGGACCGCATGCAGTTTAAAAAACGAGTGATGTCACGCACATGCATGCGTGCACCACACTTTCACTATTTCAATTCTGAAATTAGGTTTTGCCGGATAATTCAAACTTTGCCAGTTGTCTTGCATGTGGCCGACCATGACAGTGACTACAGCGACGGCATAGGTCGGCAAAAAATGTGGAGCTCACACTAAAAATATATTGAGCGCTTAGGGCTCACTATGACTCCGACTCACCAACATTTTCCACGACCGGGTTCACTCGGACTCAGACTCACGGCTCGATCCGAGCCTGGGTGAGTCGACTTACGAGTCTGTTATCGTACAATTATCTCTTGTGGCCATGGTGTCATTGTTTTTTAACACCAATATCCCACATAATCGGTGCTCTACTTGACGCCTTCTGATCTCCTATCTTCAAATATACGAGTTATCAGCGGTTGCAATCCAGTAAGACCATTTCTTTTTTTTAAAGACACAACTCACAAGAGACATTTTGATCAAGAACTTCCTGTGAAAGTTTGTAGGTGGAGGGGGGGGGGGTCAAGGCACCCACCTCCATGTCTCAAGCCTCTGATCAGTAAAAATTGAGCTGGCATATGAGCACTAGTGCATGCAAGTATATGGGAGAAGACGTGAATATAAACGAGAGCCACCAAAAGGCTGTAGTAATGATTGAAGTTGAGTAGACAGGACCATATGCTGGCAAAATATGTGGAGCTTACTCAGATTCACACAAGAAATCTAACTTGGCTTAGGGCTCACTCAGACTCAGGCTTGCCATATTTGGCGCGCTTGCCATGTTTGTAAGGCACTTGTACGGCACAATGCGTACATAATGCTCCCATGTTCACACCTCTAACGAGAAACATGGGCAACCTGTTCAAACAATGCCCTTCTTCACCTATCAAGAAGTAGCCACAGAAGCACACATGGCGACATTCTATGGGCAGTTCACATGGTTGCACTTACAAGGCATGTCGGGACAGTCATCAGCGTCGTCCAAGTCCTCGGCACTGTCCTCAAAGCCATCCTTCTGCAATTAGGCATAGAAAATACAAGAGGCATTCAATGTGAAACAAAGAAAAAAACACAAAGCGTTTTTATGTAATTAATGTTGGCTGCTGTCAGAGCACAGCATTCGAAAGACACTGACAATTAAACAAAAAGGAACCTGGGAGTGCCAGCAATACCAGTTTGGTGTGCTTGGTTCCTTTACACCGGCAGCATTGAGAGTTAAAAGTGCATGACGAATACCGTGATATTCTAGCAATTTGAAGTTCGTTAAAATCTGACAGACAGATAATTCAAACTGGTCAGTCTCTGCAAGCAGAATCATACATATTTTAATCGAAAGAAGCCCCAGGAAATTCAAACTCCCAGAACAACAAAACGGTTATTACAAAAAAAGAAGTTATTACTTTCATAACAGCCTTTTTAGACAAGTCCCAAAACAAAGGTGAAAGTCTAGTGCATCTACAGTCGCCGACGGATCTTTCGGACACCAAAAATTCGGACTTGCTGGATATTACAGACTTCATAAATGCAACATCAAGGTTTCCATAGAACTAATGCATTTTCGCGACTGATTTTTCGTACGAATTTAAATCCTAAAGTTAGACTTTTCAGACTAAATCGCTCGTCTCGAGCCATGCCACTTGATTTTCAAAGCCGCCACCTTGGATCTTCCGATGGCTCGATGAAGTTTGGCTTCCAGTGGCCCGCTGTGTAGCCTTCAAAACTGGGAGCGTTCACAATCTTTCGGTTTCGGAGGCCATGCTCGCTCTTCCTTGTTAAGGTGTGCACAATGCATCTGAGCACTGCTATTTCTATAAAAGCAGTGTGTTGAACCACCCAACAGTACAAACAATGATGAAGTCCACATTAGCATTTGCAGCACCTTTCAAATCATTTGAAAGGCGCTGAAAATGCTAATGTGGGCCTGCCAACATGATGACCTCGAAATTCAGGAGATTCATAAAGCAGGAGCGAGTCAGGGTGGCGAAAAAAGAACACTGGCGTACATTTGTGTTTATTGTTTCTAAGGGCCACAGAAATGTCTTGCACAGCTTTGAATGATTGCCAGTAATATTTTTAGCAGTCAGTGATCATACTAGTACTTGTAAATATAAGGCACGCACACGCATGAGTAATTAAAAGAATAAAATGTGCCATGTCCTGTGACAGCGAGTACTAATAGCCCCTTCTAAATTTTAGTACGCTTTCCCGCAAAGCACCGATGTAGGGTGGCAAAAAGTGGCTTAAAAAGCGTTCTGCAGGCAATATGAAGACCAGGAAATTACAGAATCAGTGACCTCTCGTATTTTTTCGTAGTGGGATTAGGGTTAGAGTCTGCGTGTTGGAATTAGATGATGATGCCCAAACTGCACGCGGGTAAAGCAGCCTCCGTTATTCGCTAAAATTGGTGCAACTGAGAAAATTCTCAGGCTGGTCAGGCATATCGGCACAGCGTGGCACAATTTCAACAAATTCCACGGTTTTGGCTTAGCTTGGCGCAAAAAGTAAGGAACTGTACCAAACCGCCGCAGCTGTCGCACCCCTGCATGATCATAGCACAGTTGCCACACATGCATACATTCCTTTTTGGAAATGACCAATTCACAGCGTTGGTGGCATTAAGTGCACAGCTTTATTACGAAGTGTCACTAGTGTTTTTACTGCACTGTGTTACTGATCGTTTCAGTGATGTGTTACAGTATTAGTGATATTAGTGTGCTAGTAGAAAAAAAAGCCTGGAAAGCAGCACAAGGCTCTTCGTTCAGATATCAGATGTGCAGGGCCCTTTAAGAAGCACCCTGCAACACTTTTTCCAAGCAGTCATCGTATGACCTCACTATTGGTGTTTACTGCCTCACCAATCCACTGCCGTAAAAATTTTGAGCATTCATCTAGGATGAGCAGAGTTACAAGGGTTTCTCGCACACTTCAAACACACAGGGGGGAGATGACAAGAGGGCAAGAAGCTACGCCCGCACAGCAGTGCATGTCATGGATATGAAGCACTTTTTTTCTTCTTTTCTTTTTTTTTCTTGGAATGAACGGCTAACTTTCAGTGTTGTCAGGAGCGCGCTGGTGTAATTCTATATTGTGCGCAATTCTAGCACTATACAGCTCAGTCACGATGCTCAAATCGGCCAATGGCCATACGGAAAATTGACGACATAGGCCAAACTGCACTTATGGCATCATTTGTGGAGAAAATAGTGAGAGATTTCTAGCTGAATTCGAAACTGAATCGCAGATTCCTTGCTGCATGCTGCGCTATAATGTTCGGCTAACTTGTTCACAGAAAGCCTCGACTAACGATCGGCACCATTTTTTGACCACATTCAAAAAGTGTTGCGGGGCCCCTTTCACAGCTTCGCTGAAGTGGGAGAGGGTGTGTACGAGGGCGAGAGATGAAGTACCCACACTCTGGTCCTTTTTCCCTTTGTCCATCTTCTTCAGGGCTTCCAGCGTTTGCAGCAGATAGCGCTCTCCTCCGGGAAGGACTTGTCCTTTCTTTTGCAGCTGCAGCTCCTTGGACAGCACTGCAAGCAAAACATGTGGCAACCTGATGGAGGGCACAGTTAATTCACATGCGGGATAAACCCCAATTCCTAAATGCTTCTTTTGCAGCAGGTTCGATTGGAAGACGGTGATAGGAGGGGAAGGATATAGGATGTGAGGATATTTCGCTTCACTGCTCAATCAATAATGCAGGATACCTTGGGGACGAGTTCAGGTGTCACCACAAGTCTGCACATTTATGAAGTGCGAAACACCCCAAGTTATTGGGAATAACTTAGAGGAAAACGCGCAATACTTGTCAGGACCTAAGAATGAGTACGAACCACCAGATTTTTTCAAATTAACCAGGGTTGAATCAACAAGGTTTTGCTGCGTTAGATAATATTCTTAAGAGCAAATGTCTCAGCTGTGGAACTGAAGCCAAGCTGCAATGAAGTCACATCTATTAAACAGGAATTCACTTGGAATTGATTGTAAGAAACACATTCTCGAAATCTGCAGCAAACAAGCATTGGCGTTACACTTCAGAATTATTAGCGTCACATCTTGTGGCAATTTCAATTGCAACATTATGTCCACCTCCCCTGCTGTGATCTTTGGCCGACCACATTTTAGCTACAACAAACAATGCGCCACTGAAGAAAACGAGTGCCAGCCAGACGAATCTTCCACTGCAAATGTCAGAGGAGCAGGCAATGAAATATGCAGCTCACAGCTGCCTTCGTGTAATCTACACATTGGCGTATCAGCAATTCAAATGCATGGCACCCAATAGAACACTCCTTATAAACCAGTCACTGCAGTAAACAATCATGACAGTTGTTTTGATCTTTTTCACGAAAGTGCCTTTCTTTTATTTTATACTTGTTCCGCCCCGCATGAAACTGCATCTATCTGAAGCTCTAAAAGTGATGGTAATATAATATGGCAACACTGCATCAACACAGTCACGCAAAGCACAGTGCGAGGTCACCTCTCTAAGCCCGCATCTCTGAAATTCTGAGAAAATGATGCTAAAACAGCAAAATCTTGTCTCCAGAAGTTGCACATTTCACCACTACATATATTAAGGCCAGAAAGGTGCAACTGAAAAATACATATTTTTTAAAAAACAGTTCTCTTCTTTTTTTTTTTTACAGAGCCCCCCTGCCGTAACAGGACACACAACTACATACGTGTCATGGCTAAAAGCTTACGAAACTCCGGCTTACATTGAGGATAGTGGCTTTGCTTGACCCAGATGGCAGCAACAGGCACGATGACAGTTGAAACGCTCTCACCGTCCGTGGAACTGCACTCATCGAAGGCCCGCTTGCGCGTCTTCCGGCGAACCATCAGCGGCTTATCCACGCCCGCCCCTTCCTCCATGGGATCGTGCAGCCTCTTGACAACAATGAAGGGGTGTATTGGTAACTGCTGGTGTTGCTGCTGCTGCTGTTTCCGTGGCGGAAAAAGAACGACATGGGAAAGCTGGGTTTGAAATCTGGCGCAAAGGTTGCCTTTGCAACGGCTCTGGCATGCACAAAATAGGAAATATTGGTTGAACCTTGCTACAGCAAAGTTACACCTGACACAGAAAAAAAAAACCCACATGGCAGAAAAACAAAACAAGCAAGCAAAACGGCAGGAGTGGTGTTTTGTTTATGCACTGGATGACCCTACTACAGTCGACGTCCGATTTCTCGGACGCCCGAAATTCCGGACATGCCCGATTTCCCGGACTCATCTGCGGCACCGTCAACTTCCCCATAGAGTCAATGTATTAAAAAGTCAGAAATTTCGGACGCTTATAGCCTTCGCTGTCCGATTTTCCGGACTTTTTACCGCTGAACGCCAACTCGAAATCGTCATCAATGCCGCCATTTTGTTTTTCTCGTATCCTCGAACCCCCCCATTCTCGCACGATGGCCTCCGAAACAGCGCGCCAGCGTGCTATCTCGGAGGCTATGCTCGCACCGCCGGAACAGGTGTGGCCAGCCGCACCGCGCCGCGGCTACCATACCCTTGCCCCCCTCGCCACAATCTAGCACACGCCAATCCGTTGCCAGCCGTAGCTTAGCCAAACCTCGCTGTGTTCGTCAGGTGTTCATTCACGTATTGTTTTGTACGCTCTGCGGTAGATTGCGTGCTGCTACGCGCTATCGGCGCTATCTTCAGCGTTCGCGTGTCCCGATCTTCAACATTCGCCGTTGACAGCGATGGCACCGACTGCTCCTTCGTCTTCGAAGTGCACAAACCCCCCTCGTAACGCAAGAGACTCTCCGGAACTGTTTTCGCGGACGTTGCCTTCGACGATCTGCGCGCTGCCGGCGTTTCGATTCCAGCCGCGGTAACCTTTGAGGGCTTCGCCGACGTTGACGAAGACCACGAGCTCTGTGCGGAATTGACCGATGACGAAATCGTTCAAGTTACGGAGGATTCCGAAGACTCGGACACCGAGAACGACGAGGCAGCGCCTACACAGCCGACGAGCTCGGAGTTGACGCGAGCACTGATGACACTGATCGATCAGACAACGTGACGTCCGCTGAAATTGAGGCAGACATCATCGCGGGCTAGCGGAACGCCATGCAAAAGAAAATAAGCGACTTCATTGAGCCAAAGTGTTGACCAATGAGGTAGCGCCGGCTACGTCGTATTTTTTTTTTTGTTTTTTTTGTTTTTTTTGTTTTTTTTTTTTTTTATAAACGGCTCTTTTTAGAGCCACCTAAACGGTGCATTCGCTGAATTGCAATGGGAATCCAGTACTCCGGCCGTGACCTTCGCCGTCAGAGAAAAATACCTATAAAAAAGTGCGTTTTCGCGTGCATTCGTTTTTCCGGACTGCCCGATTTTCCGGACGTTTTCGCGGTCCCTTGAGGGTCCGGGAAATCGGACGTCGACTGTAGTCGTGCAGGCACGTTTCATACTCAGGAAACTCGAATTTGAAATCATGAAAAGCAAGCCATCGATGGTTAGAGGCATGGAAAGTGTTAATTACAAACGTATACGCAGATGTTGATGAAAAAATAAAAAAAATAGTGAATGGGTCTATTCAAGTGTGAGGTGTGGAAGAAATGATCAGGGAGTCTCTCGTAGGTTTCAATGGCCTACAGGTGGCTTCAAGCCCCAGTTGAAACGTGAACCAGTGTAAGTTACAAACAAAAGATTAAATGTTAAAATGCAACCGCAGGACCGGTGTGGTCCCACTGAATCGGCATGTTAGCCGACTGGTCGTGCGCGTGGTAGCAAAGTCAAACCACTGGCCGATATAGTAGCAAGAGCTTGTAGATATGCACCAGTTTTAAGTGTAGGCCTACTAGTGGTTAAAAAATGGTGGCAATGAATCCCCAACCCAATTTCCATAGAGGCTAAAATGTTTGCTGGCAGCTTAAGATGTGATATGGCATGGGGCAAAGCCAACAAATTACAAGCCTTCACTAGGCCTAACAAACGCTGCAAACTTAGACGATCGTAAAGACGACAAAGCACATGAACAAGCGGTAGCGTGGAAATTATTATTTTATGAAGAAGGCTGATGAGCAAAATGTTCCTACACGACACCACAGGTGGAAGTAACGGCTTTGACTTGAAATCAGTGCCGCTTGATTGTCATTTGCAGTTGCCAGCAACGAAATGCACCACGTGGTTTCAATGGCTTCAAGGGACTAGTTTAAGTATGCTTGGCGACACGACTAGATGAATGATCCAAATTCAAGGCACATTCTAAAATGCAACATGTGAATGCTCTGCACCAAGTTTTTAATGAATGAGCAGTCCCAAAATGCTCATCAAATTCTAAAAAAAAAAAAAAAAAGTTTAGCTAAACACGGAATGTGAAACGGTGCACTGGAGCAGTTTTGGAAGCGTTTCAAGTTTGAATTCACGTGCACTGGGCACATGCTGTAAGCCTTACACCATGAAACAGTATTCAACAGCCGCCGCTACCTCATTCTTGATGCGTTCCTCCTTGATGCGCTTGGCGAGGCTAGAATTCCGGACCGGAGGCACAGGTACCGTGGGAGCCTCCTCCACATCTGGCTTAGCGGGACACTCCTCGAAGGCTCCTATGTCCCCACAGAAGGGGACCATTTCAGGCTCCTCTGGCATCAATAACGGTGAGGCTGGGCAGAAAATATCAGCGGCAACTACTTAGTAACTGCTCTTCGAACTCACAGTTCGGTAATTCCGTCGTCACCCCAAGCCATGGATCATCTTTCCATACATTGGCAAGCGAGTACGTCAGGCTGGAGCTTCAGTCACAAATGTTCGACATGCCATACCTTTTGTTCAGGTGAGTTTAAAACATCCATTTTTGCTTTATTGCAAACAGTTCCCATTCCATCCAAGTTACTGTATTCCGATACACCAATTTACTTTGCAACTCTTGTTGTTTAGAGAAAAGAATCTTGCTCCCCAAGAAGGCCCATGAAATGTTTTATATTTTAAAAGCTACATACAGCATAGACCACTTATAACATAAGTCACGGGAGTCACGAACATCCGCACTAAAACAAAATAAACTTTTTCAAAGGCCGCAGTTGTGCAAAACGTGATAAGCATGCAGCCTCGTGTGTCCGAGAACCGAATTGAAGCATGCAATGCGGGATGCTCACAGCCATTTCAATTTTCGAATGTTAAAAAATTAACGTCCAAAGACCCACGTTGCCAACGAAATGAACGCGAGGAGGTGGGGGAGGAACTAACACAAGAAGGCACTATCACGAAAATTCGCCAACTGTCTTTCAGACCGCCTCGATTATATGCATTACACAGAAACTATGTCAAATCATGCCTGAAATTTAGCCTGCTGAGCGGTACGACCATTCAATTTCATGGGCGCGCACCAGATTTCAAGACATTGCAATCAAATCGCGAACCACCATTCGAGTGTTACACGTGCTACCATGGCCTCGTTTTCATTAACGACATGATTCCCTTCCATTCTCAAGTGCAGCCACCGCAAAATAGTTTCATTGATTCTGTACAAAACTGCAACTTTGATCGCCCCGCGACCCCTACCGAAAAGCAACCAACGCTGATTAGGCCTAGCATGCCATTCAGCATGTTGTCGCAGGAATTTTGTCTAAGACAACATCAAGATCGGGCGTCAATAAGATTTAACTCAAGCTCTGAACCAAGAGCAGCGCGCGTGATACGAAGTTTGCATTCGCGGCCGGGAGATCAACCACAACTAAAGCCCGCCAAGCCGATGTAAGTCCGCGCACTGGCAGATTTCACTTTCGCAGGGCTGTCCTGATCGGCGATAAAAAACGACAGCACTGTGACCACGGCCCCCAGACCGGGCAGCAAAGGCGAAAGCTCGCGTCATAAAGACGTAATAAAACTTTTAAATTTACGGACGAAGTAGAAAGCACTATATCTGTATTTCAAGCGCAATAATGACGACGCTTTTCCCAACAGGAAACTCGAAACGCACTTGATGAGGTGCGATGAGGTGCCCTTCGTTTCCTCTAGGAATCCTCTACGCAGCGGCGGGCACGACAGGTGGTGTGACAGCTACATACTCCGCTGGGGGCGCCACGGTAGTTCCGCGGTATGAAAATGACGGAGCGCGCGCGCCTCATTCTCTCTCCTGTGCAGCGCCGCGATGAGCGCCCGGACCACTGTCACGAAATGAGAGCGGCGACGTTCCTCCCACTCAAGCTAATTATCTCCCCGCTGCTTCGCATCCACACATGGTTCCCTTTAGCGGGAGATGGGGAATTTTTTTTTCTCCTCCGGCAAGCGGCCGGAGCCACGCTGGCACCGGTGCAAAGGCTTCTCCGTCACCAAGGCAACCACCCTCCTCCATCACTTGGTGATGGAGTAGGGTGGTTTCACCACCATAAACCATTTATGGTGGCGAAATCATCAATTTTACCACCATAAACCTATGGTGGTGAAATTGATGATGCTGAAGTTTTCAAAGTATAATTTATTGGTTAAACAAACTTGTTGCTTCACATTAGTGTCCCTTCAAGATTCAGGGTCACCATTAGAAATTTGGATACAGTCGCCGACCGTTTATTCGGACTCGGCGGGAAGCGCCGAAAAGTCCGAATAATCGAGAGTCCGAATAAAAGGATGCACCAGAAATAAAGCACCTTTATTGGCCCAGTGGCCGGAAAAGTTTGTCAATGCACGTCTGCACACAAGCACAATCACAGAAGACCGAGTCGGGCTGTATTTCAGCCAGTGTTTGGCCATAACCGCAGGTTGTAGCGCTGCCACGGCCTGCGCTTCATCGGAGTCGCTGTTCACTTACGCTGATTCGGGGACCCGACAGACGATCTCATCATCGCCCAACTAGGCGAAAGCTCCCAAATAACATCGTATTGAGGTTGGCCGCCTTCGAATTGGCAAATAATTGCGGCCTCTTTCGCCATCCCTAATGCCTTGTGGTCGCCGCGTTTCTTCGTTAGTACCGACCGCGCGGATGGAATGGGTGGCGTCGTAGCTGTCGTAGCCATTTCAGTAGATTAGGCCTAGCCACAAAACAACTGACAAGCAAACTTTCAAACGCCAAAAGGGAACGACATCAGGCTAGTTCGTGCTACAGAGCTCGTGATTCCGTCCTTCCTTGGTCCGTTCCGTACGCGCAGCCATTTTGAACGTCACACCAAGCAGACTCCGAGCGTAGCTTGGCTTGGCTTGCTGTTTGGCTGTGAATGGATCGGCTGTCTGAAGTCGAAAACGCCCGTTACGAGTTGCCAAAACACATAGCCTTCGAGATCGGCATTTGTAATTTCTGCGCTTTTACACTGGCATGATGCCCAGCCATACACAGTGCAACCTTTCAGTGCTGGCAACCTAGCGAAGATATTGTAAACACGTGTGTAAACATCGCGGACAGCTGGTCATGGAGTTCGACGCCGCTCTCGATCAGCCAGCCGGAGTCCGAAATATCGAACGGCGCGCCGTGGGGCGTCCGAATTTTCGGCCGTGAATTTACATTACTTCAATGGGACGAGTGACGGTGCCGCGAGGGTGTCCGAATAAACGGGCATGTCCGAATTATCGGCGTCCGAATAAACGGTCGGCGACTGTACTATGGTTCTTTGTTACGACAGTACCCTGGCCTCCAAGAAAAAAGAAAAGAATGCTGAAAGTCGGCTGTGACAAGGGTACACAGTTAGAATAGTCTAGAACCTGGGTCGGCAACCTTCTGAAGGGGAGGGACAAGTTGCAGGAACACGGCGGGGGCCGCACGGGAAATCGGAGGGGAAGGAGGATTGCAGGCAAAGAGAAAAAAATTCGGTGAATTGACAATAATATATTCAATAATCATAAGATGTTACACTCAAACCTCATTATAACAAAGTTGCATCTTACACGAAAATAAGTTTGTTATAGCCGAAAATTCGTTATAAAGGTATATTTCTAACACTGTATCTATTGCAAGACTATTCTTCATTTACTTCGTTATAACCGATATTTCGTTATATCCGGGTTCGTTATATCGAGGTTTTAGTGTGTTTAGCTAAGTGTCGGGATGGGATACAATGCCAATCGGAAGCGATTTTTCTTTGTTACCGTCTAACGCCGTTTTACATCGAAATTGCCGTGCCAGCCTTTAGATAGGAAGTGACAAGGGAAGAAAGTTCTGACGTCATGCCGGGAGCCGCATAATGATTGCTGACCCCTGGCGTAGAACATACCTGGTCCACAGTCGTCAGCCAAGTCCAGAGAGGAGTGCGCAGGCGACATGGACAGCGAAGTGGCCGTGTCCCCGTCCCTAGCACACTCCTGCTGCTCCTGGCTCTCGGCCATTTCGACCACCCCACTGTACAGTCGATAGTCAACGCGGAAACCAACCACATCGACCTTGAGACTGCAAAAGAATGGGAAACAAGTGGTTAAGTCGCATGGCTGGCTACAAGCAATGCCATGCTGAATAGGTCCAAACTATATTTTGAGTACCACGGTCGCGGCTTTAAAAGAGCCCTGAAGCACCTTTTTAAGATCATAGATTGACCTCATTAGTGGTTATTAAATCCACTAATGAGGTTAATCTATGATCAATCTATGATTCATCAATCTATGACTCATGCATTGCTGCATGAATCCACTCTAGTAAAAATTTTTTCCAATGTGTCAAGTACATTCAAAGTTACAGGTAGTTATTGTAGATTTGCAGGGATTTGTCACACACTTTCAGTGCTTTCTCTCTATTGTACCAACAAGTGTGCTGGAAGCAACACAGGGATGGATGGCACACGGCAAAGAAGTTACGTCAAGGCGTTTCATAACCCTGAGTGCGTGCGATGAAACGCCATCGCTCTTTCTCGTTATCGAGTCCTATGTGCGCTAGTGTGGCTACTGTGTAATGTTAGCAGACGATGAAGTACAATCTTCCCACGTTTGGCAGGCAACACTGCAGAAGCGATGCATATCACAGTCATGACAGTCTCCCACTGCACATTATAGGGCACAGTTTCTTGCCATCAAGTCTTTTCCCGGCACAACTTCGTATATTACAACCACAACACGAGGGCATCAAGTTACATTAAATCACATATTAAGACATTTCTGCTTGCAATGTTTATGCTTCTAATGTTTATGTAGTGAGCCTGAGGAATGTGCTTCTTTCACTTTCAATACAGGCTTTGAGGAAGGTTGCTTTGCATACTACAATGTTATACTCGGCGACAACTTTTCTTGACAGCACTGTAAAAGCTCTAAAGTGCATGCCTAGTACTTACATTTAGTGATAGTACTTACAGTAGTGATAATTTTACTGGTTACTGAGATCTTCAAATAAGCCTTCATGGGAAGTGTTTTCCTTTTACATTCAATCTTTTCTGCACTCTGGATATGCGCAGTTATGCAAGTGGATGTCGCAAAACCGAAAAACGAGCACATACTGGCTGCACTATAAAAAATATCCGTCTTATACAGTTCAACCCCTTTATAAGATACATGCATGGGGGGAACAATTCTTGTCTTCTATACGAGGTGTCTCTTATAAGCACGGTACTACGTTATGTATTTTCTTATCAAACCCTACTTTTATGTAGCACACTAGTGTCTCTTATAAACGAAGTGTCTTTTATCAGTGTCTCTTATAAAGGGGGGTTCAACTGCACACCGGAAAATAAGTATCTGTAATAAAAGTGCACTTCCAAATGATCCACTCACTCGTAGAGCTTGGTCTCCTTTTCTGTGTCAAAGACGACCATGGCCAGAGGTCTCCGGCGCTGCCTCCGGAACTGGTTACGCTGTGCAGCAGCCTGGTTGCGCGCAGCTTGCCGTGGGGTCGGCAGGTCATCTAAGCTGTCCGCAACCTCCATGTCCTCGTGCATCATGAACTGCTGCTCTCCGAAAAGAAAAAGGGCAGCACCATTCACAAAGGCAAGATGAATACAGTTTCCTTGCGTGACACTATGTCGCATGAAGAGACAAATATTGTACCGATATGTCTTGTCAGTGATGTATACAGTAAAACCTCGTTAACCCGGATCTCACGCGACCGGCGAAAATGTCCGAGTTAACCGAATTCTGGATTATCGAAAGGACCATGAAAACAAAAGGAAAATAATGTGCTCGGCACAGACAACCCTTTTTTTCATGAAAAACTGAGTTATTTTTGTCTGCCTCGTCGTCGTAAGTTGTGCTAGAACGATCTTCTTCAACCCCATCAGGTGGTGGTGCGCACGCTCGCTGTCGCGAGAACCAACACAGAACTCCTCGAGAAGAATGCAAAGTGCACGAGCTCGCACGCTAGGCGCTAAGTCACAACACAAAGAAACTAGCAGCGTAGGCGTAGCAAGCAGCTGTCCCGTCGACCCTGCGTAGTAAGCAAACCGTCCCGTCATCCGTGCGTTCCGCTTTTAGTAGAATATGTGGTTTAAGGAAAGGAAGAGGCACTCTTTTCTGCAGCCCTTGCGGGAGCATGGCTCAATCAGAGAACACCTTCAGCGCCATCCGCTTTTAGTAGACACTGGATGCGCGGGCGGCACCGGCAACCCAAGCGCTTCCGCCGGGTGGTGACTAGCGCCACCTAGCCCCTTCCCCCCTAATTCACTATCATCATGATCATATTATGCTGCAGTTATTCGTTCGGTTTCGGTTTCTCCAAAACTCTGGTTCCACCGTCGGTTACGGCAAGCAGTGCTTGAGCCTCCAAGCCGCCGAGATCGCGCAACTCGAAGCATGGAGCCCCAATAGCCCTCCCCAGAGTTGTCCGAGTTAACCGGTGCGCAGCTAAATCCCTCCGAATTAACGAGCATTTGACACCATTGAAGTATACACAGTTTTGCCGGGACCACGCCGCGAGTCCGAGTTAACCGAATTTCCGAGTTAACGAGATCCGGATAAACGAGCTTTTACTGTATTGGATTGCATTTGCCCCGATACGTCTACCACTTTGCGCCACCCAAGTTCAAAAACAGGAACATTGTTTTATTTGAAAATAGGGTGCACAGTACAGTCAAGGGATTTTTAGCATTGAGTAAATACAGCAAGTAACGTAATTTGGAACTCTAGCAACAACCATGCAATTGCAGTACCCATGATAATAAAAAATAACCAAGGGTCCTTGTAATTGCTTTAAATTCTTATACAGTCGCCGACCGTTTATCAGACGCTGATAATTCGGACGCATGTCTGAATTATCAGCACCGCCACTCGTCCCATTGAAGTAATGTAGACTCACGACGGAAAATTCGGACGCCCCGCGGCGCGCCATTCGATATTTCGGACTCCGGCTGGCTGATCGAGAGCGGCGTCGAACTCCATGACCAGCTGTCCGCGATGTTTACAATATTTTCGCTAGGATGCCAGTGTAAAAGTGCAGAAATTGCAATTGCCGATCTCGAAGGCTGTGTGTTTTGGCGACTCGTAATGGCCGTTTTTCGGCTTCAGCCAGCCGAGTACTGTATCCATTGAATAGCTACCACAGCCAAACTAAGTCAAGTCAAGCCACGCTCGGAGTCTGCTTGGTGTGACGTTCGAAATGGCCGCGCGGACGAAACGGTCCAAGGAAAGACGGAATCGCGAGCGCTGCAGCACGAACTGGCCTGACGTCGTTCCCTTTTGGCATTTGAAAGTTTGCTTGTCAGTAGTTTCTGTGGCTAGGCCTGATCCACTGAAATGGCTACGACGCCACCCATTCCATTTGCGCCGTCGGTACTAACGAAGAAACGCGGCAACCACAAGACACTGGGGATGGCGAAAAAAGCCACAGTTATTCGCCAATTTGAAGGCGGCCGACCTCAATATGATGTTGTTTGGGAGCTTTCGCCGAGTTGGGCGATGATGAGATCGGCTGTCAGGTCCCCGAATCAGCATAGGTGAACAGTGACTCCGATGAAGCGCAGGCCATGACAGCGCTACAACCTAGTTATGGCCAAACACTGGCTGAAATACAGGCTGACTTGGTCGTCTGTGATTGTGCTCGTGTGCAGACGTGCATTGACAAGTTTTTCCGGCCACTGGGCCAAAAGGTGCTTTTTTTTTCTGGTGGCTCCTTTATTTCGGACCCTCGATTATTCGGACTTTTCGGCGGTTCCCGCCGAGTGCGAATAAACGGTCGACGATTGTAAGTACTTTCTTTTCACCTTTGGCAGGGAACACTGCAGAAGCTACACATAGCATGCAGTCATAGCAGTCTCCCACTGTGCATTATAGGGCACAGTTTATTTACCATTAAGTCTTTTGACAGTACAACATTGTATATTACAACCACAACATGGGGGCATCAAGTTACATCGAATCACACATGAGAGGACATTTCCGGTTTCCAATGTTTATGTTTTTAATATTTATGCAGCGAGCCCGAGGAATGTGCTTCTTTCCCTATCAATCCAGGCTTCACGGAAGGGTGCTTTGCATACTACAATAATATTATGGCCTCAAATACTAGCATTTGTTTCTTGCAAGAAGTGTTGGTCATGACGCCAAGGCATGGAAGGTGGTCACAGGGAAGCAGGACAATGACATTTAGGCCTTTTCAGTTGTCTGCTATGCAAAATTCATGAGGTTTTGAGCATCAACACTAAAATATGATTATTAGGCGCACTATAGTGAGAGACTGTAAATAAATTTGGACACCTGGGGTTTTTTAATGTGCAACTAAATATACATAAACAGATGTTTTTGCACATCGCCCCCCATCGAAATGTGGCCGCCGTGGCCGAGAATCATATCAACGTCCTCAGCACAACCTTATCCACAAGGCTACCTTGGATACTCACTGATGCCGCAAAAAATCGGCTAGATGTCTGCCTTCCAACTATTTCTCTGGCACGTGTAACCGAAATGAACAAAAATGTAAACAAACAATCATTCTTTTTGGAGAAGTATATCTCGTTTCCAGTGTTATGATAACATATACCACGAGTATAAGCAGAAATGCGAATAACGGAAAACCAATCGATCGCAGCGTAGCAACTCAAGGGAAATTTCATGAGCATGCATAGTAGCGAAATACACTTACTTAAGCCTTCCTCGCACTTCAATTTTTACTGATGGTATATTAAATGTCTGAGAGGTGCCACTCAAGAAGTCTTGGGAAAGGTAAACATTTATGCACGAAATTTCTCTAAAAGAAAATCCCCATTGCGTTTGAGCGAAGCCGTCAAACTTGGCATGCAGTTAAAAGCAGCTAATTCCGTGCCCGGATAGCTCACCGTGTCATCTTTTTTCCGCCGTGCTGCTGAACCACCTTCTTTGGCATTCTCCTGCGTGTCCCGACCTTTCAGGCTGCGAAGAGAATGCGGCAAGATTCAAGTTGATGAGTGGCAGGGAAAAAAAATCCACACAATGCACACACAGGCTACCCTAAAAGTATGAAGTTAGCACAACCATTCCTTTTTTAGCAGATATAACTGAGAAATACCTCAAATAAAAATTTGAAAAATCGGCCTGCACTCATCTTTCCACAATCCACCATCCCTGCCGGCACATGCTAAGACACCACAGAAAATACCTGTCCAGCCACACGGCTTAAGTCATCAGGCACTATCATCAGATGGGCTCTTTTCACTATAGCATACCTGCCAACCTAGCAGCATGAAAATTCGAGAGACCGCAGCAGAGGGGGGGGGGGGGGTCATATATCGGAAATTACTGAGACTGAGACATTTGCGACCCGCTGTCGTTGCTCGTTCGTTCACTGCGATTGCGAAAGCACGGCGCGTTTCAGAGCCTCCACCATTGTGTTTTCGGCATCTGAAGAAATTTCCCCAAAGATGGCAGTTGTTTTCGTACGTGCGCAACCGTACCACTTCGCGTCCTCGCACTTCGGGAACATTTTCCGAAACAACGGTCCTGCGTCATCACTAACGCTTATGTGTTCCACAAGAAATATCGTGAATGGGCATTCTGCGCGGAATGCACTGTCTTCACGGCTCTTTTGGAAGAACCGATGTTGCCCTGTCCTTCCGCAGCACGAATGTAGTTCTGATGCTTCTGTGAAGCGATGTGAACCTTTATGTCGGCTTTGCCGCTGTGCGAAAAGCTTACATCACAGGCGCACGTGGTACAGAATCCGTACTGGTCAACTTTCCGCGATGTCACAAAGCACAAAAACTCAGCTATGTGTGATCCAGGAACACTTGCAAGTACTTCTTTTCTTTGATACCGCCATCGACCTTCCAACTGAAATCGGGTAAACACGCAACCCCCACAACCACGTAACAAACACAACTGATGCCGATGCAGGCGGCGTAGGCCTAGCGTACAAAATGCAGGGGCCAAGACAGACAGACAAAAAAGTTGTGGTACTTTTTCCCTTGCCTTCTTTTTGGTACGGTGGCGAGCGCATCTCGCGGCCTTCGCCCAGACGTGGTACTATAGTACCTAGAATCATAGGCATGCACACATGGGGGGCGCTGGCGACGAACCTTCGCCCCCCGCCCTGAAGGGGGAACCCTGCGCATGCTTATGCCTAGAATATACTTAGCGGTACTCCACGGCATGGTTCCAACGAACTGGAAGTGTAGTGGCGAGTGCTCTTCCGCAGCACCACAACTGTCGCAGCAGGAAAGGCTAACGTATACGCGCGTGATTAAAAAAAAAAAAAAAAAAACTAACGCCTCTGCTGTGGCGGCCACTTTTCGGGAGATTCGAGATAGCATTCGTACAATCGGGAGATTAGGTCAAAATTCGGGAGTCTCCCGGACAATTCGGGAGAGTTGGCAGGTATGCTATAGTTCACACTCCCTTTATTCAAGGAAATTTCCAACCTCCTTGGGATACCAATTAACGAGGTTCCGCTGCACCAGTTCTGATTAGGTTATCATGGTTGACGATCACCAACCTTGCAAAACACAAGGCACCAATGCCATGTTCATTTCTTTACATAAAATAAATAGCAGTCACACAACATCAAGCTACTTTTGTCAAATAAGAGCTGCAAAAGTGGGTGCCTTGCTGCAATTGTAGTAGACTGGTGCACATGACAGATAAAGAAGCCATTAAGTTGGAAATTTCATTGAAGGTCATTTTCATGTGCCCCTTAGACGATGATGGTACCCATAGTGTTACCCTTTCCAGTCTTTTTTTTTTTTTTTTTTTTTGTAGCAGTTCCTAAAGTACAACTTGCGCACCGAAATTTACGTATAACCAGCACCCAGACTATAGCTCCAAATTTTCTGTATGTTCAGCACGTGATAAATGCAAGAAATTACATTCACTTGGTGTGCGGCCAAGTACGTCTGAGTTAGCGAGTCAAATGCATAAGATAATTCGTGCGCTTGCCGGGATCCAAAGGACAAGTCACCATCATCAGATCTTCCTATCTTTCATGGCCAATAAATGAAATTTCGCTCCATCATTCCGCGAAATGCCGCAAAGCGAACTTTTTCGTGCGTCCCGTCAATTTCGTTGTAGAGGGATTTGACTGCATACGTTAAAGGGATCCTGTAGCATGCTTAGAGGCCAAACGCAACAACCAAATTTTAGCATGCACATTACAGCAAACTCCCTCTTAGACAGATCTGTTAAAGGGATCCTGTAGCATGTTTAGAATCCAACTGCAACAACCAAATTTTGGGCAGCATACGACGCCTAGTTTCAAATAGCAGAGATATCGATGCTGAATGCCACAAACATTTAGCAACTGAGAGTGTCCGTGCTGACCATATGCTCAGAAATCCTTGCAGTGCCCTTTAAAAGTCAGAGTTCCCGGACAAACAGACTAGCTCTGGGACACTGCTTAGCCTGTGAAAGGCTTGGTGTTCCTACATTCAGGCCAACCTTCAACATCCAAGTTTGCCTGTTAGTCCAATAGGGAGTCTGTTGTATTTGCCTCTTCAGAAACACTCACAGAAAGAAAGTACAATTAAGCTGGTAGCAGTAGCACTTTCATTGCAAACCAAGTCACAAGCGTTAAAAGTGGCACAGTGCTAAAGCGATACGAACAGGAAAGAAAGAGTGCTTTGCGAACCTACTGCGTACTGTTCTCACAAAATTTCGACGATCTGCGAGGAGAAAAAGCAGGCAAAGAAAGAAATGAGAAAAGAGAGCATTAGGACACTTGAAAAGCCCACACAATCTCATGCAAACATAAGCAAAGCACATGCAAATTTCGCAACTGGTAACAGGAGACAGCAGAGTAAAGCTTACGCATGCAACAAGGTTGAGAAGATAAGGAGCCAGGGAATGAAGACGATACGATGTTGAGCAATGTAGAATCGAGAATGTCGATGCACACTTGCGAAAGTATGGAGGCTAATTCTTGCTTGCTTGCCTATTGTGCCTCGCATACAAATGAAACATTCAACGCTGATTGATTTCATTTGAGAGTTTCAACGTGCTGAAGAAACAAAAATGGTATATGGGGGCAGCCTGTATAATGGCCACATTTCAATTAAGGCAAGCAATTGGCAGTTCACATTCACTGTCTTCGTCTTTTACATTCTCAGATGTTGCACATGCATGCAGTGTCAACTTAGTGCAAAATTAAGATGAGTGAAAATCTGTGTATAAATTTTCTTTTTTCAGACTTAAACAGGGCATAAAAAAAGGCTTGCATGAACAAAACCGGGAGCTGAAAAAAAATGGCCAGTGTATGTGTTCTAGTCCTAATTTCTTGCATTAGCATCTTTTGATTTCTGATTATTTTATCCACAATAATGTTTAATGGGTGACTACGCTGCTTTGAGATGTTGAAATCCGCAAATGAAACCAGCTAACACAATGTACAGTAAAAGCTCGTTAGTACGTACCCACTTTAAACGTACCAACAGTTAAAAAGTAGTTGCGATGAATCGCCGATCAAGTCTCATAGAGACTAATGCATTTGCTGACCGCTTAAGCTGTACAGTGAAATCTCGATACAACGAATCTCAAGGGACCGCTAAAAAATCATTCGTTATTTTGAAAAGTCATTGTAGTGAAAGTATTAAAAATTTACGCAAAAATCGTAAACGCAACAACGTCAATCGCCTACCTGTACATCCACGATCGCGTTGTACTCTAATAAGTGCGAAAAAACAAACAAATCAAATATTACGGAACCAGTGCACATTTATTCGAGGAACAGCGAGATCTTAGCCTGATGGGTGCAGCTCGACTGCTGCGAGATGAACTCTTAGGCGTGTGCATCCCTTACACCCTTTGAATCATCGGCATTAGATAACGATTGTTCGCGTTGGTTCGCGCGCGCTGTGCAAACGTCGTCTTCGCTCTCGTCGCCGTTTCCTTATGACGACAAATGATATGGATCTTATCGGTCGCCGGCTAAGCCGACATGCATACTTCGTCGTTGCACTGTGCGTAGTGTTCAAACGTTTGTGAAGCATGCACGGGTGAATCATCGGCGACTTCATCCCATAGGTCACTCGCGTCGCACTTTTCGCTGTCGCCGCATTCCTTTCGTGCTGCTTCCGGAGCTCATCGTGAGCGTACAGCCACCAGTCCGAAGGCGAGAAAACAGCCGTGTAACAAGCGCACTGGTAAAGCTGCCTGACGAAACAAACGCACGCGGCGAAACTTTGCGAAACGCTGAAACCTGACGCGAAAAATAAGTGCCGGCGATGGTGATGGCGATAGGGCTACCGCAAATTTGCCTAGGGTACGCGCGAAGAGCAATACGCGGGCGTTCCGATGATGATGATAGCGGCAGGTACTGAGCTGGGCATTGTTTCTACAGCCGCGAGTAACTTTTTTCAAATTGCTATTCGTTATATTGAAGTGTTATGGATATACAAGGGGGGATAAAATTCGATACGCTATTCTGAAACATTCGGTATTCTGAAATTCGTAGTAGTGAAACATTTTTACATTAAACTATTAAGCATTTGGAGGGGGATTTTTAAAAAATTCGTTAATTTGAAAAAAATCGTTAATCTTAGGTTCGCTATAACGAGATTTGACTGTAGTTGTTCGTCCTATGCTTACTGGTTAGTGCGTACCAGCTGCGCACCACGGTAACTTTTTGTGCCATAAAAGTTTACTACACCACTGAACGTGCTGACGCCACAATGTGCTGCAAACGGTTTACCGCCATTTCGAGAAGGACGGAGATTGGCCGATCAATTATTCTGACTTCCGCGCAATTACGGCGGTACCTTTGCGGGTCATCATCGGGGTAGAACGAAAGCAAGGTGGCAACCACCGATAAACGCACTGGTATGACTTATCGCCGAGTAAAAGCCTTATTACAGTAAGTATCGTCAGCTATCTGCTCGGGCATGCGTGTGGCGTAGCGCCACTTTAAGCCTAGTGTACGCTTTTAATAGGCGACTACCTGAACGCGCTGGACCACTGATTGCTGCTGCCTCGCTGTGCAGGATCATGTTCATGCGTGCAGCGTGTTTGCAAAAACGAAAGCAGCTCGTTATTGCGGAGTTGAGCATTACAGGTCGCGGGGCACCGAGAAACCTCCTGTATTGATGCTATCGCACCAAACGTGTGCGTACAGTACAGCAAGCATAGCACTGTTGTAGCTATACTGCACACTTTTATTAGGTGACAGCCCAAACGCGCCTCCGTCCTCTGCCAGGACCGTTGAGCATCATGGAGTGTGCACCGCTTGCAAAAAGCTCGTTATCATCGCTTTAACCCGACAGGCTACTCGCTGCATATGTGGACGGTCTGAAGTGGAGTGTACGTATTCTACAGCAAGCGGCTCAGCAGTCACGGCGTGTGCCCTGTAGGCAAAGCACTGCACGCAACTAGCCAGTAGACGATCGGTTCCATGCGACCGTACTGCGTTAAAAAAAAAAAGAACGTCAGTTTTTGCTTAGTAGTAGATCGTAGTATGCATGTATCACGGTCAGCCGATTATGTCTGTTCTGTTGCTATCTCAGTCACTGCGTATCTCGGACGCTGCTATAGTTTCAAAATGCTCCTTGGCGTCGTCACCGCGTGCTATCGGACTGTCGCGCAGGGGTGCAAGAATCTTTTCTGCACATTAGCAAAAAGAAAGAAATGGCTTTGTGGTGGGCACTTTGGGCAATATTTGCTGCGCCACTGTATTTATTACTTTGTTGCCGATGATGGCGCACTTCAGAATTTGCAAATCTGTACTTGGTGGTTAATGAGTACTACGTTTAGTGCATAGTTATGCCATGTTTCCGGCAGGTACGTACCGTATTTATTCGAATCTAGGCCGATAGTTTTTTTTCAAATTTCCTTGTATCAAACTCCAGGGTCGGCTTAGATTCGAGGATTTTGAAAAACGCGCCATTTTTCATTGAGAAAAGTGGTGCACAACTAGCGCCACCTAGAAAACGCCACCTAGACGGTATTGTAGCCGTTAGCAGCCGAGCCAACGCCAGACTTATGTACACACGCTAGGCCACCATTTTGATCTTTGTGGTGAGTGTGTTGAGGCGAGCCAGGCGAGCCGCTTGTCATTTGGAGTCGCGCTCGAGTGGTCTTGTGTGTGGCGTAGCGCAATGGCGCCAAACAGGCGGTGCCATTATAGTGCCGCTCTTAAGGGGGAAGAGGCCCTTAGACATCAGGCATCTTATTATTTAAGCTAGGGTGATGAAAACTTATGAGATTATGTATTTACATGTGCAGATGTCAAATATGAACTCAGTTTTTATGTACCTCTTATCATTATTTTTTTAATTAGTCAATAATTAAAAAAAATTTTTTGATGACCTTTTTTAGTAAATTGGCTGTACAGATCCCGCTGAATTAAATGTCATTGCATTCTACAGTTAGCAAAGAGTGCAAAAAGCAAGTTTTATGGCTCTAGCTTTCCTACAACAAAAAGTTATGAAGCTTCAAGTTCATCATTCCATTACCAAGGAAAGATATTTTTTGTATTTTATTTTTTCTAAAAATTTATGGTGTCCTATAGTTACATATGGCGCTTTCTTGCACTCACTAAACATCCAGCTTCTCAGCAAGACAAAAAATTATCGAAATCGGGCTCACCAAAGCTGAGAAACGCTTGTCAGAAGAATGAAAGGTGGCCAAAATATTGAAACTGAGAAAATCGCAAAAAACAATACTCCGTTTTTTCGATGAGTGCTACATAAATAAAAATGCTTTATTTCGCAAAAAAAATGCCTTATAAGGCACCGGGACAGTATTCTATCGCATTTTTCAATCGAAACGGCTGCATTGCGCGTCCTAGCACTTAGTCATTTCAAACAGTTTGTCGAATGCGAAGTCGACGATCCCGTAGCTCGCCGCACACGGGTCATAGTCCTCGCGCGCTATCGCGAGCGTCCGCAGCTCGCCAGCGGAAGTTGCCGATAAGCTGGAGATTGCATCTTTAGTCTGTTGCGTACGATCGGCACTAGTCAAGAACGCTGTGTCGATTCTTGTATCGCGCTGCCGATCACTGACGTCGACCGAGGCGGCCGCCGAAACAGCTGGAGAAGTCGGCATTTTGACCGATGAATCGCGTTCCGCCGCCACGCCGTCCTGCGCTGGGTGCGCTTCCGATGCACCCGAGTCATGATCTCGCCGCCTAGTTATTTTGCGTTTCTTTCCGAACTGATGAGCGCTGCGGAACTTTCGATATGGCTTCGCCACCATCAAAGTTTCAAAACGTGGCCGAGAGCGTAGGCCTAGTTCACTCTCGGCGGCTGCGCCGCACCTTCGTCTAGCTCGCTTCGCGCCGTGCCAGTACGCCGCCGCGACGCGCAGTCTTTCTTGAGGAGGATAATAAACGCCCGCTCCAATTTCTTGCAGCCAGCTTGCGCGGGTTAGGAATTTACGAACGTAAATCGACGAGAACACCGCGACACAATGCGTCGAGTGCGCTGCAGCAGACGGCACGGGAGGCCCGGCTGAATAAGGCGCGATTTAGTCACGTGCGCTCGCTGTGCCAATAGGCTCACGCGGTGGGACCTTTTTTTGGCGCGGAGTTTCTGCGTGAATTCTGAGTGGACAGAAACAAGCGCGGCGGGATATTCAAGAAAAAGCGCGGCTCTTTCGAATGCGACCAAGATGGCTGCCGTAGGGAGCGTAGAACGGCAGCGCGGCGCTGAAAATGCCCGTTTTTTTTTTCGCGCGGCCATCGCTAAAAATTTGGCTCGCTAATGTCACATAAAATGCTGTCACGGCTAAAATACTGATCTAAGACGCATAAAAATTGGCGAGGTTGTGCATCAGTAGCAGCAGAATCCAAAAATAACATTTTCAAAAATTCAACTTTTTTCGCGATTTTCGGTCTCAAAGACCCGCTTCCCCCTTAAAAGGAAAGTTGTGCTAGCCGCGGAGTCGTCGTCCAACGTTCAAGCCGGGCGGGACTTTGGAGTGGACGCGAAAAAAATGTGCGTCGCTGGAGGGGCCAACGGGAGAAGCTTTTCGCGTGCGCCGCAACGAGGATGGCTTTTACCGGTCCACGGAAAGGCCGTCACCCTGAAATGGAGACGGCATTGGCCGACTTCGTTCGGACGCAGCGAGCAGCTGCCCTTCCAGTGACAACGGAAGTGCTCCAGGCGAAGGCGAGGGAGCTTTCAAGGGAGCGAGGTGTTTCGGCGGCAGACTTCAAAGCCAGCCGTGGCTGGCTGCAGAAATTCATGAAGCGTTTCGGCTTCAGCCTCCGTCGTCGCACCTCAGTCGCCCAAAAGTTACCGGCTGATTACGAAGAGAAGTTGCTGGAGTTCCAGCGTTTCGTGCTTCGAAAGAGAGAAGCGAGAGTATCCGCTAGGCCAAATCGGCAACGCGGACCAAACGCCGGTGTATTTTGATATGCCGGTGGCGTACACCGTCTCCGAAAAAGGGGCCAAGGAAGTGAAGGTGCGCTCAGCGGGTTATGAGAAGCAGCGCGCGACTGTGATGCTGTGCTGCACAGCGGACGGGCACAAGCTCCCTCCTTACATCGTTTTAAGAGGAAGACGCTGCCCGCCAAGGAGGCCTTCCCGCGAAAAGTCATTGTGCGGGCCAACGAGAACGGGTGGATGACCAGCGCCATGGTCGAGGAGTGGCTAAATGTTGTATGGCGGCGGCGCCCAGGCGCCCTTCTCTTCTGTGCAAGCACTCTCTCCTTGTGCTGGACTCGTACTGCGGGCACTTGACCGACAGCGTCAAGGCTGCGCTGGCCGAAATGAACACCGACCTCGCGGTGATACCGGGCGGAATGACGGGCCAGTTGCAGCCACTTTGACGTGTGTATAAACAAGCCGTTCAAGGATTGCCTGCGGGGTTTATACACGGATTGGTTAAGCGAGGAGGACCACCAGCTGACGCCGACGGGCCGCATCAAGCGGGCATCGCTGTCTCAGTTGGCAGGCTGGGTGGCTGCAGCGTGGGGACGACATCCCAGAAACTTTGATCGTGCGCTCTTTTTAAGAAGTGCAGCATATCAAATGCGCTTGATGGCACCGACGATTGCGCTGTGTTCGAAGACAGCGACAAAGAAGCCAGCGGCGAGGGAGCAGCGACGACGACTCTGAATGACGCGGGGAACGCGCAGGCCTGGCGTTTTTTCTTTTTCTTTCTTTCTTTCTTTTTTTTGCATCATGAACCAACTGCTTCGTTTCATCTTCAATAAATGTTTTCTCTTTGTGAACGCTGTCTTCGCCGTTTTGTCCGGCCTACTTTCGAGGTAATTTTTTTTTTTTTTCCGGGCTTCGGACTTTTGGGGGTCGGCTTAGAATCGGGGCCGGCCTAGATTCGAGTAAATACGGTATTAACGAGGTTTCACTGTATTTCACTAAAGGTGGCATGCTGTGGCCCATAGCTTCATTGCAACAAGAGGTTACATTTCATTCACTAAAACTTTAACATTCAAACGTGGAACTGCATTGTGATGTTGATTTTCTTATATTGCATAAGTTTTGTTGAGACCCTCGGAGAATAAAAGAATGCAAAATTAATGCGTTGTAAAGAGCAGCGAATAGATGTGCAGTGCTGGCAACATTGTTTTGTTGAGGAGGGTGCCCAAGAGGAAAACTAATAAGCAATAGGTGAACAATTAAAACAGACTGGAATGCTGTTACCACCTTTTAGCAAATCTGCACACTTTATTCAGGTACAGGGTATAAGCAGCAGCCTCAAGTAGTACAAGGAGCACCAATATCATTGCAGACCATCACAGTACTATAGAGCAGATACATGCAAGGTGTGAAAAATAAAATAGGGTAGTACCTGTTATGAACTATTTCTCCCGCCATCTTTTGTACAAGGGAGTGGAGATATTCCACCTGTGAAAATGAAAAAGGGAAGTAACAGTGAAATAAGCAGCACAAGGAAATCCAAATTGATAAGTTCATCACAGAACTAAAATATTTCATTTAGATGAACAAATCGAAGTAGTCTCATCACACTCAGTTTACGACATTCCAGCCAATGAGCATGACAACAGTGAACAAAATGGCGCGGATATCTTTTTTTTTTTTCGTGTGACTGAAATGTATGCAAAGTATGCTTGCACTGGAGGTTGGGAGGTGTGCAGAGAAGCATAGTGCATTTGGTTATCAAACGCGGCAAGGTTGAGCAGATGCGTTGTAGTTCTCTGTGAGAATCAGGCCAGCACTTAGGGCACAGGAGTGTGCGCAAACCACACCATGGCACATAAAGTAATTTCAGCAGAGGGGACAGCAAGTGTCAAAGTAAATCTAATCTTTCCTTTGAGAGATTGATGCTTATTACGGCAGATTGCTGAAACGGCTTCAACACTGATAGATTTCTTTTGGTCTCATCTCATGTGCCATTGAGAAGTAAAATGCCTGCGATGCCATTGGCGACGCTTAAACACATCATATCCAGCACCATGTCTCGCACTGCGCGAGAATTTCAATACGCAGACGACGCGGGCGATCGCCTCTGTGGTGCCGCAGCGCCGCATTGCAGCATTTTTGAGCGGCATATAAAGCTCGCCCATAGCGTGACGGCGCAGTTTCGTGACCATAAGAAGCATTGAATGACTCTGTTAATATGTATAACTAAGACTATGCATGAACTTTCAGACCGTTCATTCTATTTATCAACGCTATACTATAAATACCGTATTTACTCGCATAATAGGCGCACTCGCATAATAGGCTCACCCCCAGTTTGGTCGCGAGAAATCAGTTTTTTTCATATCCGCGCATAATAGGCGCACCCCGAACTTGGCCGTGATCTGTAGTTCTGTACCGTGTTTGCACGGTTGCAGTTCGACGCCCTCTTACGTTAACTGGAGCGAGGAAAAAGAAAATAAAGACCGCGGCAGCGCTGCGCCAGCTGCGCGGGCCCGCCGGAGTGAGGAAGGGCGGTTGCCTGGGCGTCGGAGTAACCTTTGTACCGGCGTGGCGCCGGCCGCTTGCCGGCCGGCGCGCTCCACGTGGAACGTGCGATCGCGTCCTTATCAAGTGCGCTATGAGTTTCCTGTTGGGAAAAGCGTCGTCGCGCGTTTGCTACCTCGTCCGCAAATTTAAAAGCTTTTCGGCTTTCTGACGCGAGCTTTCGCCTTTGCTGCCAATACGCGGACTTGCACAAGCTCGGCGGACTTTTGTCGCCGCTGATTTCCCCGGTCGCGAACCTTAACATCGTATCACGCACGCTGCTCTTGAATCAGTGCTTGAGTGCAATCTTTTCTACGCCCAATCTTCATGTTGTCTTGTACAAACTTCCCGCGACAACATGCCAAACCGTGCGCTAGGCCTAATCAGCGTTGGTTGCTTTTCGGTGGCGGTCGATCAAAGTTGCGGTTTTGTACGGAATAAACGTAACTCTTTGCGGTGGCTCTACTTGAAGGAAAGGGGGCATGGGTGGCGACTGTAACACTCGAATGGTGGTTCGCGGTTCGATGTCTTCGACATAGGGTGCGAGCCCGTGAAATCGAAGCGATCGGTACCGTTCAGAGCACAAAATTTCGGTCGTGATGAAACGTAATCGGTGAATTTCCGTGATGGCGCTTTCTTCTTGCACGTTTTTTTTTTTTTTCCGCATTCATTTTGTAGGCAGCGCGGGTCTTTCGATGTTAATTATTGGAAATTTGAATGCTTGTAAGCACACCGCATCACATGCCTCGATTCTCGGACACGCGAGACTGCATGCTCAACACGTTTTGCGCTAGTATTCGCCCCGAGATCGAGCGGAGTCGCCGCCTGGTGGCCGCTGGCAGAAGCGCGCCTAGTGTGGATTGCTCCTCACGTCGTCTGCTAGCCACATAAGGCTAGCATGTGCGCGTACCCCATGCTCATCCTCAAAGGGGCGGTTTGTCCCGCTCTGTTAGCGCAAGTTTAACTGCTTGTATGTTTGCCTAGCACGATCTACAGACACATTTGACCTTGCTCGGCTGTATATTCACTGCAATAAGATCAGTTTGTGCACTTGCCGAGAGTGCTGTGTATCCTCCGTTCGCCAGGATCATTTCGGTGTAGGTGCCACTTTGTAGTTGAAGCACATCGTAAAGTGCACTTGGCGTCGTCCCAAACATGAGGAGTATTAAATATCATAGCTCGGCACACTCACTCATGAGTGCACTCAACTCACACTCATTTGAACGTGGTGAGTTGAGTATGAGTGAGTATATGCGTGTGAGTGGACGTGAGTGTGAACGTGAGTGAGAACTCATGAGTGTGAGTGGACGTGAGTGTGAACGTGAGTGAGTACTCATGAGTGTTAGTGGAGGTGAGTGTGAACGTGAATGAGTACTCATGAGTGTGAGTGGACGTGAGTGTGAACGTGAGTGAGTGCGAAGGCTGAAAAAATTGTGGTGAGTGAGTTTGAGTGAGTACTCCCTTAAAGTGCCGACCTATGTTAAATACTGCGTGAAAGTAGCGTTTTAGTGACTCTGTGATAAACGAAGTTTTGCATTGTTGTTAGGTATCTAACTGCGGCGCTGTTGCTTATAGGTTATGCGACGAGCTTTAATTGTGCTAGAGATAAATTTTTATTGTACAGTCCTGGTCCCACTACAGCAAAATATTTCTGCGTAGTAAAATCTGACACTTCAGTGCTTAAATTGTCCCTTAAAAACAACAGAAAATGGAATGACATGGAGGTGATTAAACTTGAGTCGCCGAGCGCAGTTTTAACATTGGGCGAAATTTATACAAACACACCCGTGTGCTTAGATTTGGGTTCGCTTTAAAGAATCCAGATGGTCAAAATTAATCCAGACGGCGTGCTTCACACTTATGCCGTATAATTTCACGCAAAACGTCATCTTTTTTTTCTTTTTTTACGATGTCTTGAGCGCTTTTGTGGCGTCGTCATAGACTGACGGAAGGATCGGACATTATTCGCTTGAAAAAGAAAAAAGAAACCTTTTGTCCCATCAAATAACTGAACCTTTGTTGTATCACTGTCATGCAGATAATCCATCGAAGAAAGCTGCGTGCTGAACTTTTTATTCTGTTATTGGAGTAATTGAACAAACGCGCTAAAGCGCTGCCAGCCAGGTGGCTCTCCTGAATGAGCTTATCAACTGTCCTGCGTACATTTCATGGAAAATTGAATAATAAAAAATGCGGATGCGTATTCGCGGTTACTTCAGCTCACCAAGAGTATGGGATTTCATTCCTTCTCATATTTTTAGTATCCAAGACCAGCATGCATGAAGCAAAGAATGAATTAAGTCGCACTATAGCAGTGCGAAGTAGGCGGGACACAAGCTCAACACTTACAAAGAAAAATACAAGAAACGTGCCATAGTGCGAAAACACGTACAGTCGCCAAGCGCGTACATCCCTTTCAATGGCAGATTGCATTTCTCTCAAAAGTAATAATAACGTTCGGCGAGCTTCGTGCATTCATTCGGCAATGGATGACATATATATTATGAGTAGGCTGCAGTCAGCGCATTTTCATTTGCCGACAATCGGCTCACAGCTCTCACAAAAAAGCGCCGCTGCGTACATTTGTATGCGCTCCGCCGGCCGCCTATCCACACTAGCGGTGACGGTGCTGCCACCTATAGCCCGATCTCGGGGCGAATAGCCTATGAAGAAGGTTGTTTCGGCTGTAGTGCGGATATTCGTGACTTCGGTGATTTGCGTTATCAGCGGTCTAGGCTGTAATCGGAAATAAAAGTTTCGGAAATTTTACCCCGAGTAATAGGTGCACCCCGAACTTGGAGCCGGATTTTCTGGGAAAAAAGTGCGCCTATTATGCGAGTAAATACGGTAGTACACCAAAACTAGGCTTTTTCAACCACTGGTGCACAGTGTAAAAAAAATAAAAACAAACAATCGGAAATAAAAGTTTCGGAAATTTTACCCGCGCAATAGGTGCACCCTGAACTTGGAGCCGGATTTTCTGGGAAAAAGTGCGCCTATTATGCGAGTAAATACGGTAGTACACCAAAACTAGGCTTTTTCAACCACTGGTGCACAGTGTAAAAAAATAAAAACAAACAATAACAAGACGCAATTAATCACCTTTTTGCCATAGACAAAGGCACTTCCTTGGATCAGAAAGGCTGCTTGGGTGAAATTGACGCTGGATTCGCCTTCCTGGTAGGTGATCGGAGTTTGTGACAGCTGAAACACCCAGAAAAAGAAAAGAGTATTATGAGACTGATTAAAAGCAATCAAATGTGAACAGTGCATGTTGCTTCACTCTTCCACAGAAACGCAGCGAACATATGTTACCAGCCTATCAACCACTGACTGTTATGACAAGCTGTATATCACACTTTGAACTTCAATCAGGTTTGGCCTCATTTGTGTCTCCGAACGCCAATGAGTCCTGTCCGCTTTCATTCCATCAGGGAAAACCTGCACAATGCAACTCAACTCGCACATACAGTTAGGAAATAGTCTTCATAACTATATCAGAGTACTCAAATATCCTTTTTCATAACACTACTGCCAAACCAATGCAATGTACACTGCCCACAAAGCCAGTACTAGTACATTTGGCTATAAAACATGCAACATGCAACTACGTATCATGTCCCCTTAAAAGCTTTTTGCCAGTCTAATGTCAGTTAACCTGATAATTGCAAATAACTGCAAGGTGAAAAATGGGTTACGAATCACCTATCTGGATTTTGTAAAACATTTGAGCTCACATTCAGTAATTCAACCAAATCAATGGATATGCTAGTTTTACCACTGTATACATGCTGCTTTGAAAGTCCACCTTCTCAAATGAATATAGTACAATCAAGGAGGGGCAAATAAGCTCTCACATAAGTCGCTATATACCAAGACAGAAGACCACCTACTTAGGTAACATCTTACCATTACACGAACGTTATTCATCCATAAGGTATTCGCACATTCCTATTCATGCACACATATGCAGAGTATGGCATAAATATGCAGATGACAATGCAACATGACCAATCCAAAAGTGTGCGATTAACAAAAATCTACACATCATATGAGGAAACAATAATACCACGTGAGATGTTCCTCAACAACACGTTCACGAGCAAATCTGAGTTGTGACTTAACAGCTCAAAAATCAAATGTGCGAATTGCTCTCTCTCTTTTTTTTTTTTTCCACTCTGGTTTAGCAAGTGTGAAGGAATTCACAGTAAAAGCAAAGAAGCAACACCCCTCCCGAAATTTGTCAATTATTTTGCACATTTACCTCCCAACATGGCTCCTTCCAACAACTATCCAACATTTCTCTCATCTCTCCAGTTACAACGGTCAAGTCATTCAAAGAAACAACATATTGATACGATTACTGAAACCAGTGAAAGTGCATAATCTGCACCAAGCCTCCACCAAGATGCTGTTTTGTATGTGTCTTGGAGAATACATTACTACAAGCATGCAAAATGCGTAGCCAGCCACAACATGATGAGCGCACAAACTCTTATCTGTTGATGCACGATGGATGCAGCTTGTTATCGTAAGCTTAATTACCACTGTCCGTCAAAATTGCAATGTCTCTGTTACAAAGACTTCTGTGCTCTTTTGTGCGCAGCAAAGTCCCAACAACTTGCAGCATTCAAAAATACGCAAGCAGCATGCCCGAAACCTTTATGCCCCAATACCAATGATGTTAAAGTGCGACGACCACTGTATATGCCACATAGATAAGATTGCAGCTTTATTCACAACAAAAAACAGCCACGTTGGTTGAATTCGCACAAAACTCGAGACAAGGCGATGCGTGCTTTTACGTGTATTTCAAACGAATAGCAATGTTCTCAAGTGCGGTTTCACGCCGAGATAGTTAGCGAGTTGCAGTAAAAAAGTGAAGTGCCTCTGACTTTCCCTGTGAATGACTGCTGCAGCCAACTTGCAGTGAGTCAATATAAAAAATGCCCGCCATCCAGCACAAGTATTTCAAGGACAAGATAAGACAAAGAAGATAAACAGAGAGAGACAGAGAGATAAGAACTTCGAGTACCATACTATGAAGCCTTTTTCTTTTTTTTTTAAGATATGCGGAGTCAACTGGATGTACTTTCAAGTTGCCCCTTTATGATCACGTATCGCAGGAACCTCTGCACTATGAAGCAGCTCATGCAGCAATCGATTTACAAGAAACACAGCAACAATCTTGAATTTCTTTCATATATAACAGGCGAATGTTCCAGAGGTGCTCCCACTTCAAAGTAGAAAAGAAATCCGTGTGCAGCCGCAGAAAACCAGCAAGCTGCATGCAATTGCTCAGAAACAGTCAACACCCACCTCCCCCAGGTACTGGTCCAGGTAGGCAGCGATGTCGACCTCGAAGTTCTTGGTCAGGTCTCGAATGGGCGTAAGCAGATTGGCATACCGCTGCTCTATTTCCCGGTCCTGGGCCCGGTGCCGCTGGGGACGAGCCCCCCAGCCCGTCCATTTCTTCGGACTCTGCATTTTTTTTTTTAAGTTGTACGAAGTATTGAAGTGCCACCAAAGATAAAAAAAATGATTTCACTCAAGTTACAAGTCAATCACCGAATTCAAATCAGTAGGCATTACTGACAATGGAAAAAGTAAGAACAAATGTTGACTCTGCTAAGCATTCGAAAGAAAGGAAAAAACAGGGCAAAAGTTCATGCACGACATATCCTTCAGTATGCTTCCTAGACAAAAGCGCTGTTAGATAGCCGGTGCACGTTGCTGAAATCATTGGAAAATCTTCAGAAGTGTTTGTCTATCTTGCTATGTTTGTATTGATTTAGCCCGTATCAGTTGAAGCTATGCCTCCACTGCTGGTTCAACGTTTCTATTTTTCAAAGTTGTACAAGGCATTTACTAATGAATGAAGGAAGGGAATTGTGAGGGCTTGTTTCTTCGTTTCGAATAGGGGACCGTTAACTGCACTGTTTTACGTGTATTGCAGTAATCATGACTTAGATGAGAAAAAAGTACAGTGGACGAAAAGACAACTTGCCGCCGGCAGGGACCTAACCTGCAACTATCAGATGGAAATTTACGCACTCCGTGAAAATTTATGCACTTCCTTGGCCTCATTATCTGCTCGTTTTCATTAAGGTTGTGACAAAGTACTGAAGTGACATAAAAGAGAAAAATTATTTTACTTGTGTTATAAGTAGATTACTGATTATAAATCAGAAGGCATTATTGGCTGAGGAAAAAAACTAGAAAAAACATGAAATTTGCTAAGCGTTCGAAACAGAAGAAAAACGGTAAAAGTTCCTGTACGGATTATCCTTCAGTATGCTTCCTAGATAAAGCAGTAGATAGCCAGTGCACGTTGCTCAATCTTTCGAAGTTTTTCCTATCTTGCTATGTTTGCACTGATTTGGCCAGTATCAGTTGAAGTTATGCATCCGCTGCCGGTTCAATTTCACTTGTCATAACTGATTTAAAATCCCTAGGCGTTATTGGCAAAGGAAAAAGCAGGATCAGTATCCTTCAGTATGCTTCCCAGATAAAGTGTTATTAGATAGCTAGTGCATGTTGCTTAATCTTTGGAAGTGTTTTCTATCTCGCTATGTTTTTATTGATTTGAGTTCGGCTCAGATAACTTATGCATCTGCTGCTGGTTCAGTGTCTGGGCGAGCGACCTTTCTACAAACACTTCCAGTTCTAAGTCCACAGCTAGGCCTTACACAATTCGTCTTTCTTGTCTTTGTGATTTTAGTCACCAGTTTTCTTTCACACACTAGTGAACTACAATTCAGCAATACAAAAGAGTGTGACTCTTGTCGCGAGAGTATGCTTGATAAGCAAGAAAGAACACAAGAAGTCCAATAAAATTTGTTGCCGGGCTAGTTGGTGCATAGTTAAAATATAGGATGGTGGCGCAAAAATGGGACAAGGACGAAATGGAAGAAGAGTTGTGCGCTTGTATACGTCTCTTCTTCCATTTCGTCCTTGTCCCATTTTTGCGCCACCATCCTATATTTTAACACAAGAAGAAAAGACAGAAGGCAAAACCACATGGAAATTTATGCACCACCTGTCCACAACATCATAAGATTCTGACTGCATCTGCTAGGGCCTACATAATTCTTTATCAGTAAAAATATATTACACTGGATTCTACGGGTTCCACTGATTTGGAAACTTACGTTCAGCCAATGTGGCCAATATAAAAATTTAAAAATGAGACACCCCACTATGTGTCAGTATTGAGGTGTTGGCACGAAATTCAAAAATGGAACTTTAGGCTGCATCTTCTTTTCTTGCAATGAGTCCATGATCATGAAATTAATGACAGCTAAATTTCCCCAAGAATAATTATCATTCTACCGATAACCTAGCATTTCATTTTAGTGTTTCTGTAACAGAAACGACTTTGTACAAAAGCAATCAAACAATTCTGTGCACATTAATTCCGTGCAACACAAGACAACAGTGCCAACAACAACAATACATGCAGAGACAAATAGTGGACTGCTAGTGAAGAAACAGGGGTAAGAAACACTACAGCCTATAAATACCAGGTGTTACATATGCAAAAATAAGTTATGCGCATGTGTGTGTGTGTGTATATATATATATATATATATATATATATATATATATATATATATATATATATATATATATATATATATATATAGCCCACTGTTAATTACTACAAATTGAAAAACACTGCACAGATAACTGCCAAGTGCCTAAAGCTTTCTTTACTCCCATCCCCTGGTGTAAAGAAAGCTTTCGCACAAATGCCTGGGGTGAACACCTAGTAATATGAAACTATGAAAGGCACAGATTTTTCAATGTAAGCAGTACTGCTGGAAAGGACTTAACATGAAAGCAAGGTCTGTTTGAGAACAACAATCTCTGAATATCAAATAAATATTTGCGGATTTTTAAACCAAGGGAAATAGATAGGCTGCGAGGACTCGCGGTCATAGAAAAGGGTTTTCTATAGGGATGCACAAATATCCGAAATTTCAAATATGAATTATTATTTGATTCATATCCCATTCAACAACTAACAATTCAACCTCGATGAATATCGTTTTATTCTGGTTATATGAGATGGAAATGACTCACTGGAGTCTTGCGCGAGCAGGAACATTGAATGCGAGTTGGCTCTTAATGATTCTGCAATGCAAGTGCTACAATAGTTGTGCAGACACGTGGGGCTGACAACTTCATGCTGAATAATTGTGAATCCTGCCAACAACAGTGGCATGTGTTTAGGCCACCCATGTGTAAATTTATTCCGATTTATTATTTGCGTGTCCTAGCCCCTTGTACCAAATGCCTACCCACATCATATGCAACAGAGTTCACTCCGTTTGCCAAAAGATGAGTCATGATTAATGCAGACAGTGCATCCGAGTTCTGGAACTTCACTTTTATTTTGCAGTTTCATGACTAATATTTCAAATAAAACTATAAGAAATTTACACATATAGCAAGAAGCCTATTTTTCAAAACAAATCTCACTATTTTTTTTTTGCTATTAATGTAAAAGCCAACCATTTGCAATTAACTTTAGTATTTGTTTCATTAGGAATATTTTGATACAATTAGCCAATCGGAAAATTCATAAAGGGTGAAAAAAATAAACAAATGTGAGATTTAAGTGTTCACAAATTCACAACATTCACATTACTTCAAAAGCTTACTAAACAATACTCCATCAATTATCACCAATAGTAATAAGGCCGCGCCTATAGTGCCGGCAGCCGGCATATTATCCCGGAAGAAAAGTTGCCGGCAGTTTTTCCCTATTGGCTGCCCGTAACCATGTGACTTATCTGCCGGCACACTGGCTGTTCTGGTTTGGTGTTGATCGAAGCGTGGCTGCGCAAAGTTCCTTGTTTTGTGCCTCATTACGAGGATACAAACACGGAGCAAACAGCAGGCAGGGTTCTGTTTGGTGTCGCAGAAGTCTGTTGCCAGATTTGGGGGGTCAGTGTTGGGCCAGACTGCCGCCAGATTTATACGTCGACGGTTTTCCGGAGAGGTAACTTCTGCTCTCTCTATCACGGATCGCTTCGCTCTCTTAATACTCTGCTCTCAGTATCACGGATCGCTTCGCTCTCCTACTGTTTTAACTAGCGCGCCTGCTGCGCCGACTCAGTATAGCGCAACCTGCTCTCACTATAGAGCGACTGCTCACTATAAGGCCAGTCAAATCTGGCGGCACTTTTTGTGTTGACAAGTGGCAGTGACGAGAAAAAGAACCACACGTTCACGTGGAGCGCCGTTACCAACTACACATGGGACAGCCGATGGTGTACAGGCAGTACAGGGGGCTGTCCCGCAGAGAAGTCTCGTGGTCACGGGCAGCCAATAGGAAAGAACTGCCGGCATCCGGTCGACCGATATACTTGGCCGGCAGCCGGCAATATAGACACTACCTAGTAATAACATAAGCAGAACACAGATGCGTCACAGATGCTACGGAGAACGCACACTTGAAAAGATCGCACATGGGATCACACATGTGTAACATCGACTCTGCCATGCAGAGAACACTAGGGATTTATCCCTATATCTAAAGCTTTATGAGGCCAATCAAAGAATTACAATCTGAATTTAGGGAATTTGCGTGCCCGTCGAAACTTCACGAGTAGCTTCAAGATATCGCTTGTACGGCGATATCCCCCCTCATGAGATTTCTGTAACACACATGGCATACCGATAAAAAAAAAAAAAAAAAAAAAAAAAAAAAAAAAAAAAAAAAAAAAACACCTAGAGACCTTGTAATACGCGCAGTGAACGCGCTATCAGGGAACGTCCACGAGGGCAAGTCATAGGGACAAGTGAGAATGTAAATACATATAAAACGTCCCCACACTTATAACAAAAAAGAGCAAGATTTGCAACGCTTGCCTTTTTGCCGCCGTAGAGATCAGGGCTGCACTTTGATGGGATTCCGGTGTGCGCCGCTTCAAAGGTAGACGGGTCCGTTGAAGGCGTCACCTCACTTCACATGCATCTTCACCAGCGGGAATCTAACGAAGGAGTACGGGAAGGAAGTGTCACTCCCCGCGATCACGACAAAAAGCGAGCTTTCGTGAATTACGCGCGCTGAAACACGGGGCGGGACATATCACAGCCGAGGGGCGAAAGAAAAAAGTAATACAAACACGCACTGCGACGGAACAAGGACACGGCGGCCACTAGCATGTGTTCGTACAGTACAAACCACAGTTCGCGTTTGTCAAACATCATAGTCTCCAATGTAGTTATTAATTAAAGCGCACTTATACAGCGATAATAGAGCTAGCAAGGGCGCGAGAAGTGACGCTGACACCAGTTAAGTGGTTGAATCGCCTCCATCAGAAGTAGACCACACGAAGAACATTGTTAGCATCGAAGTAGTTACAATCGCAGCTTGCTTTCAGGCACACGCGTATACGTTATTTGCCGACGAAGCTTATCGAACGTACTTCAAAGCCGTCAAAAACAATGCCACGCTAAGACGGTGGCCAAAGTTTGAGCCTTAAAGCGCCCACACCGCCGCGCCGCCATAATTTGCCGTGCCACTTCAGGCGCGCCGTCGCAAGAGTGCTCACGACTACGGACTACGCTGCGATCGCAAGCACGGAAGGGACGCCGCGCTGTCGCGAGGCTGGTTCGGCGTCACCCCAAAGTTTCACGAAACAAGGCACAACCAACCTGCAGGGAACATCGTGCCGAGGCCATTTTGAATGCACTCCGCGCCAACGGCTATTTTTTACCCAAGTCGCTTACACGATCAGCGCTAGGAGGGCGGACACGACGCCGCGTCAGACAGGCGTCGGAGCACTCAGCGGGTCATGTAGTACACATTCAGCGCGCGTAATCGTAAAAATGTCAGCATTTACATACCCGCAACCACTGCAGGTAACGGCAGGCATAGTGGTATTCAAGCGAAACCAGAGGATACCGACATCGGCATCAACGGGGCATAGTACAGAACAGTTGTTGCTTTGCATGTTTTTGTTTCCCGCGTACGCTTTCGCGCGTTTTAACGTCGCGGGGGGCTCGGATTTACACTTTGGCGTCGGTCCTCATGCTTGGACTTTATCTCGACGATGGAACTTGTGTCCAAGCACAAAGAAACTGCTATGAAAAATTAGCCCCGCAAGGTTGTTCATGCTGCAGTGCTTTGTTGCCTACAACACCAGTGGGACAAGTGAGACTGGTGAGTCGCGAATAATTGTTTTGATTTGTTCGCATTGACAGCATACGGCTAGGTTCTTGCTTCAGAAAAAGAAAACAATACATCGAACCTGCGATTACGGGAATACCCGAATCTGTCCATGCATACTCTCTAAAAATACGTCGACTGGCCACGAGGGGGACGATGGGGCACATGCGTTATCCAGATTCAAAGGAGGTACTCCTAACATCCATCCACCCGTCTATTCGTACACCATCCATTCCGTGCCGACGAGGAAGACAAGACCGAAACGAAGCTACTGCTAAGCGAAAATCTTTTCGTTGCCTTGCGCTCTTCGTTGAGCCGCTCAAAATGGGGCAGACGCGTGCGACGCGCGATTCCTTCCTCTGGGGAATGTCTGTAGTATATTTGAGCGCTTTCGCGTCCATCTATCATCAAATGCCCGGTGGGTATACACGGACCAACGTGCTTACAATCGTCGCTGTCGAGCTTCTCCCGATTTACCTCTGAACTGTAGTGCTGGCATTTGCTGTGCAAGCAGTGAAAGTTAACCAGCTTTCAGTTTTGCTTTTTATGTTCAATAACAATGTTACTTTCGCTGTGTCGCGTAGTGATCGGTTAAGCTTCGTTCGATGCATACGCGCACGAAGGCCATTGGCGGAACGCCTCTACTCGTTGTCACAATAAACAACGGTGACTCTATTTTCTCTTTCTTGCAGGGCTCTATGGGGACCACGGAGTTACGCCAGTGAGATCGGTGATTCCTATAGGTACGCCGTTAGTATATATTCTTTGTCTAACTTTACCTTTGAATTTGCATCATGCCGTTCCTACAAGTGCAGCGTCGCACTTTGCCGCTATGCACACGGGTTGGGCAGTAATGCAAATGTGAAAGTGAAAACAAAGCTGCATGTAGTCGCCAGTCGGCGAGGAAGTGTAGCTGAAAGAGCTCTTAACTGCCAATCGCAACCTGCAAATGTAGTTTGAGGTATTAGAACAGGGGTTCTCAAATGTGGTTCCTCGGACCCCAGGGGTTGGTCCGCGGAGACCCATTACCTCACGCTGCATGCTGTGTTGTGACCTCCCCCCCCCCCCCCCCCCCCACTAGCTTCCTCTCACTGCATGGGGTCCCTCATCAATTCCACCGGTACAGAAGGCTCCCCCGAAAATTCATGGCTGATCCTTGAATGCAGCCTATCTGGAGTGTCCAAATATAAACTGGCATTGTTTTTCTCTCAGGTGTATGCACAATGTCTTGCATGAGCTATGTTTCTTCGTATTTTACGTGGCAGAGTGAAGCAATGCATACAGCTTATTTATGTTGCACCTCTTTTCATGGGTCGTTTTATGTTATCGTATTGTTATCAAGGGTGAATAATTAATTAACATAGGTCTCTAAATTCATTTAGTTATTACCATCTCTCCAGTATTTTTGTGCTGACGGTTAACTTGCATACTCACTCCATTTTGACTGTCTAAGGGTCTGCAAATTTTATGAAACAGTTTGTAGTCATCACTAGCAAAAGCTAATGGTGCAAATATAATCACCTGTTATGTAATATGGAGTATCCAAACTGTGTAAAGCGTAAACTGCATGCATAGTGAAGCCAACAGAAAACGAACTAAGCTTATTTTTTTTTTCACATTAGCTGCATTTATTGTAACGAGTACTCAATTGAAACATAAGCGCAAATGTCTTGCATACCATCTGAAGCTGCTTTGCACCGCCTTCTGCACAAAATGATATAAAGAATGGTGTTTCAGAACGTAAGTGCCAGGAAAACAAGTATGGGCCTGTGAGGTTTTCCTGAATGTTTTATTGTGTATTTAGTCTACATGTCAGAAGAGTACACTGTTTCTATAATAGCAGAGGTCAACCCATTTCTTCCCCAATATCTTCTTGGCAAGTTTGTTCCTGTATTTTTTGTGAGTTAGAGCATTGGTGCACCTACGCTGCATATTTCCCAGATTCCTATTACAAATGTCAAAATGTTCATGCCCTCACCAGACAGCCACACCAAGCCAGTGCAGGAATTGGCCAGAATAGCTGCCGAGAGGCCTTCCTTAATATGGCTGGCTCCAAACTTCGGCCTCAAGGTGGCCACCATGGCCGAGTTCCTGGCATTCCTCGGTATTGTCATGTCCTTCATGGCCTGCGTGTCGGCGCGCTTCAGGGACTGCATCAACTTCGCCCCTTCTTTGGATACTGTACTTTTCAATTTATCAGGTCAGTTCCTACTTGCAACCCTGGCATGAAAAGTTTGTTGCAATACTTATTGTAGACTGCTAATTAACATCTAAGCAGACAGCAGCCATCTTAGCTATCATTACAGTTCTGAGCAAGCCAGCTAAAGAGACAAAGCTTCGTGAACACAGTATCTATGTCGAAAATGATGAAGGCCATATTGCTGTCTAAACAAGATCACATCTGATCCTTGGAAACTAGACCAAAACGGTCGTCTGCTCACAGTAGACATAGTCACTCTTTCTTATGTGCTTAATGTGAGCAAGTTGTGTTGACTTTTTTCATGCTTGAACACGTAGCAAAGCGGAACGAAAACAATTTTCTGCGCTTTCCTTAGCTTTCCTTTTAATGTTTTGTCGTGTCATGTTGCACTGACATCTTCTGTAGGTTTTCCATGGCGCACCTGAATTGAGCTTAAAGTTGTCTTCTGTCAAGCATGATAGCATGAATGTGGGAGCATGCTAATATTTTAAAGAAAGATGCGAGTGCGAACCTGTCTGCACATTGCAGATACTGTCTTCGTGAACCGTGATTTTCTGAAGTCAGGATCCGATGCACAAGCAAGAACAAAACCGCGCGTGAACTGTTGGGGGGCCTATCACATCCGGACCAGTGGTCATGCATGCACCAGTCAAACATCTCTTACGCTCCATGATGCTGAAGTGAGATTGTTAAATAATTGAGGGTGGTGACGTGTATATTGCCATGTTTGGCCCCGACATCTGGTCGGGGCCAAACAGGCATATACATGTGCATGCGCACAAGCACACACAAACATGTGCATGCACATGTTTGTGTATATATAAGAAGCCTTCCTTTTGAATTAACAGTTGTGAGTTTAGTGCCTGTCTGTCTTTTCTCTCCTTATTCTGTTTCGTTGCTTTTGCGCTACTTCAATATTCTCTGCATTATATGGGCACTCAACAATCCTGGAGAAACGCCTGTAATTGCATTGCGCAGAAGAGAACGAGCGTACCTTATGACACTGTCGTGTTTGCCCTTTCTTCTTTTGCCAGGTTGGCCAGGTGTTCATGTGGTTTCAGTGGTAAGTTTGTGTGCTTCCTCAAATATTTGTTGCTTACTATGCAAGCTGGTGTTTGGTTAATGGGAGTGCCTTTTCATATCATGACATTATAAAAAGGAAAAATCGCCATCCACCTGTTAGTGGCACAGAGCTACAAAGAAACCCTATGCCAATTCTAGGAGAAAAGCACTTCCAAGTTGATGAAAAAATTGTCGCAGTTCGGGGATCGAACTCCCAGGACTAGCCCCTTTTCAGTGTGGTCACTACCGAGCGAGCTAACAAGGGGACCAATAATTGGCAACGTGAGGGCGAGCTAGTTGACAACCCAAACATGAGGACACTGGACATCGATTCTGAAAAAATCCCTCAATGTGTAGAAAGGTCTGTGAAACAAAATTTCCATGCATCTTTTTGATTCTTAAACGTTGACTTTGTCGGGGGAGGCTTAGGTGTGGTATGATCGGTTAGTTCTGACGTGCAGGCTCTTGGCATAGCAGTCGTGCAATCGCTGACAGCCTGCCAAATAAACTGTGTTCTCAGGGACATTCTGCTGCTGGAAGCTGGCTTCCTGTGCATACTGGTTGCACCACTGGGCATCCTTCATCGGACTCTAGGGCTCAGCCTCTCGAGCTGGCGTCTGCCACACCGTCCGTACGACGACATCACCCTGTGGCTGGTGCGCTGGCTCCTGTTCCGCTTCATGTTTGCCTCCGGGGTGGTCAAACTGACCAGTGGTTGCCCCACCTGGTGGAGTCTCACAGGTTAGCACTGCCACTCACGGTCACTTACTACGAGAGTGAACAATGTTTGCAGAATGAAACGTGGGCAGGGAAGCTTTTGAGTAGAACTCGTCACGTCGCTGCGGATTGGGCACTAGAGGTCATGCTCTGATAAGTTAACCCGCTAACAATTTTGATATTTCGAGAAGTCTTCTTCCGGTAATGGTTATTTATGACTATTTAGCTTTTTTTTTTGCAGTAGGTATTGAATACCTCTCTTCTAAAAAGGGAGTTATTGTTGTACAATAAGAAATTGAAGCATATGTGAAGTCAAATTGGCTATATGAAGTTTATTGTTAATTACTCATGGAAAAAGGGCCGTCTACCTGCAAATAATTAACAGTAAAAAGCAAAACTCAAGAACAAGACTGCGTTTAGAAATTTTCAACATTCTGAGAATAGTTTCATTATTCTGACAGTTTTAATCATTCTGACAATGATGAAAAGCTTTGCTATCAATGGACG
>JALIZH010018957.1:0-66751 GCA_030522465.1 Rhipicephalus appendiculatus
TGGAAGGAAAAAAATGTTATTTGGGTATTCTATTGTAACGTGAGGGTCGACTTCAGGTAGCAGAAATGGAAGAAAAAAACTCTTTTACATTCGAGTAATTACGGCAAGGCGGCCACAATTTCGGGACGTTGGCAGCAAGACGAAGTCAAAGAACGATCTGTTTCTCGTCGCTGCATTGAAAAGTTACGAGATTTTCTTCGACGGTTAGCAGACACCACTCCTGTTTGTCTTCTTGCAGGACGTCTACGCTAAGGTCGCAGATTATTGCGAACAGTGCCTTTCGCGCGAAGCTCGTCGAATTTTGCCGCGCAGAGTGAGACGAATCAAAGGTGAACATTTGGCAAAAGTCTGCCTGGTTGGGATAGAAACTGGATAAATGCGGCAGCACAGAAATGACCTCCGTCAATTGAACAGCGAACGGAGCGCAGCAGCAGAACACTGTGAGCGGTTTGACCACCACATCCGTCCCGACGACGCGGTGATTGTGGAAAAAGAAAGGAACCCTCGCAGGCGGCTCCTCCTCGAATCCTGGCACATCCAGCAGACAGCGGGAAACATCAACCGCTCCACGGGGACATTGCCCTCCCTCTACTGCCAGGGCTTGCGACAAGTCACGGCAAGCCTCTCACGCACGGCAAGCAAGCGTATATAAGCGCCGCACATCTCGGGCCTTCTCACCCTTGAAGAAGAAGCCGGTCTGGCTTCGAAACGTCGGGTTTTTCTAAAATAAAGTTTTGGTTGGAGTTTTCTCATTTATCCAGAGTGAGACGAGCGTCAGGCCATTCCGCCGCCTATGGGCGAACGTGACTTCGACTGACTTGCAAAAACCTCCCCCGTCGGCTATTGGATTACGCCGATTGAGGTCACGCCCCCGGCTGCACGGCTGCAGTGCTCTCCTCTCTAACTAGATTGTTGACGGATAGGGATGGTTGATTAACATTTTCAATCGATTGAGGAATTATTTTTATTCATTTTCCGGTACCCTAAAAGCGAACTTAGAGCATTACATAGAGCTGGGGGCTGGGGGGGGGGGGGGGGGGGGCGGCATAAAGCAAAAACTTAATTTCGTTGACAAAAATATCCTTTCATGTGGTTATTACAGCGCTATGGTACATCAATTCGTGAAACATAATAACAAAAGAAAGGAAATGTTACAAATTATCCAGTTAACAAAGAGAAATATCGTATGTAAAAGTGTCCTGAGAGACAAATTTGATACCGAAAGGAACGTGATTCCCCTTATGTTAATATTACAGAAATAAACACAGTGTTATTATTTTATTCTTTTCTTGAGCACCTTCTTCGACACCAGCCATTACAGTAAAGACGGTACAGTTCATATAATCAAACACACCAAAAGATATTAATGAAGCAGCGAAAAAAATGTTATTTGGACCAATACGGTGTCGGGTGGCAGAGTATTACGGTTTCTCTCTTTTTTATTCCCTCTCTCTCTCTATAGTGCGAACAAAGAAAGAGGAGGGAATGCATCACCCTTAAAAGAAATCTCACGTATTTTATTTGACGATCTCGTCTTTGAGAAACATAGCTGCGTGGCTGAAAATTCCAATGCCCGATTATTCCTGACTTAGAAAAATATGCGATGTTAAGAAATTTCAGTCTGAGTCTTCGTTGACGGTGATCCAGTAGATGCCAATTTATTGCTTTTTTGCTTCCTATGACAGTAAGCATCCTGTCATAATTGCCAAGGACGAACCAAACTGCTCTTTTCGGAGCTTTTTCAAGTTTATCTGCCAGTTCTCTAGTATATCGTTCCCAGCAGACGCGCACATACTCCAATATACTGCGGACATGTGTAACAAACAGCCGCTCCCTAAGTTTCTAAGGCATAGGGCTGCAGGTGAAGTTACGTTTCAGAAATCTTTCAACGGTCCCTGCCAGCGGCAAGTTGTCTCTTCCTCCAGTTTACTTTCTGCATATCTCAATCACGATTATTAAAATACACTGAAGACAGTACAATTAACGTTTCCTGTACCTTGCGTGGCTTCATTATCTGCTGGATTTCACTTAGGTTGTGTAAAATAAAGAAACAAGCCCTCGAGATATTCCCTTCCTTCATTCACTCATAGCGAGAATTCATAGCAAGGGTCTGGTACCGGCAGAATCGTTGCCTTCAGGTAGTGTGCGATGGCTTATTGGTCAGCTGTCTGCTCGTTAAAAGTTCACTTTCTACATGACGTCATCTAATAAAGAGAAACAGTTCCGCACTCACCGTCATGGCTAAGAGCGGTGCTGACATTCCCCGAGTTTGCGTGCACATAAATACCAGGTACGTGGACGGGGGGACGACCGCCGCTGTAGCTCAGTTGGTAAGAGCATCAGGCGAGTAATCCAAAGGTCGCAGGTTCGGTCCCTGCCAGCGGCAGGTTGTCTTTTCGTCCACTTTCCTTTCTTCACATCTTTTTCACAATTATTAGACTACACTTAAAAACTGGGAAGTACCATGGGAATAAATGATATGCGAAGCATGCGGAGGCAAGGTGACTGGGTTGTAATTTTTTTATTGAGCGAAACGTTGCGAAATGACGTTAAAGATATGTACAAGTGTTGTACGCACAGAAATATGTTCAACAGTCGCATATGTTTCATATAACCAGTTCTTTACTGTTGCGTAACGATGCCAACAGAAACATGGGTATCACCAACACCAGAAGCGGTAAGCTGATATGCAGCACTTGTGCTTGCGAGGATGGTAGCCCTGGATAGTGCTTCGTGGACCAACTAGAGTGGCTGGCGCTTAAGTATACAATTGACGTTAACCCCACATGACGCCTCCATCATAGGAGTACTTGTGTAATTTTTATAAAATTAGATAGCCTGCACTGCACCCACAATTGCTGTTTCACCAACATTACGCCTGCATAGGGTCCTTTTCCAAAGCAGTCCAGAGACCTGGCGTGGCTCTGCGGTAGAATACTTGATTGCCACGCAGATTGCTTGGGTTGGATTCCTACTGGGACCCTGATATTTATTATCTGCATTCGTCGGGTGAACGCTGCTGACGTCAGTTTTTCTTAACGCTCTCGTATTTAAATTACTAATGTCTGTCCTCGCCGTTCCTGGGTAGATATAAATTGTCAAACACCTGTGGCGCAAACCCGCATACCGCAGCCGGTGGTAGACGGGTATGTGCCACACGTGTCTGCAGGAAAGGGTTTGACGACGTATACGAGAGGATTTTCACGTTATTCATGTCATGACCAGCCAGACATATTCGTCAATACATGTTACTCTCCCATACAAATTTTGGTCTACACCAAGTTAAGGAGGCGATCACGAGAGCACCCAGACGTAGGCGGCTAGATAGATAGGTAGATAGATAGATACGTAGATAGAAACTCAAAAGTGCTTACAGTACGCAAAGAAATGCATCGCATTTAAAAACAGTACAATTAACGTTTTATATATCTTCCCTGGCTTCATTATCTCCTGGTTTTCATTGAGGTTGTGTCATATTAGCTTAGGGAGCCGCTTAGCCACAGCTTCCATGTATATAGCGCTGTAACTGCTGTAACGAATAACCCCAACACAGTACACACCGGGTATCCCCATGCAGGAACCTGTGCAAACCCGTACGTCGCTCTATAAAAGGAACTCTTGAATGTCTCCATCCGACTGGAGTCGAAGCAATATTCAGCGACTCCGTTGTAGTCCTCCTGAATTCACTCGTCTACGACTTACTGACTGTTGGTCCATTCGACAGCGCAATAACGGCAATGTAGCTTCAGAAGAGAGCAAAGTACTGTGCGATTGAAGTTCTGAATTGCCGGCCCAGCAAGTGATCTTCTCATCAGTGCGTGGGGCAGCTCATGACGCTGCCACTTTGCAGGTGACACCGGGGCAGCACAGCCGAATAAGCACACATTGATTGAAAGCTGCATTTTAGCAATACACGGCTTACTAAAACGGCTTTCACCGACAGAAAGAGAAAAATTATCGAAGTGTCACGTGCTACTGTTGGCGACGTCAGAGCACAGTCGTCTACGCAAAGGAGCGACGTCACAGCACTACAGTCTACGTAGGGCCATTCCATCGTGTACGTCATCCCCTCATGATCTAGGCACGCGCCCGCACGTTCAGAGAATGAGGGGATGCAGCGTTCAGCTTGAAATTTGACCGATTTCCGCGGCGCGTAGCGTTGCAAGTTTTGGCAGACGTGATCGTGAACGCCCAGTGTATGCATTGCGCTCGTCAGCTCAAAATTGTCAAACCTGGTGAGGGGCCCTTTAAGTCGATTGTCAATACTGCTCCCCGCTTCGCGCCAAAGAGACACACTACACAGTTTTTCGGTATCCGAGTATGAACGAAACATAACTCGGAAATCATTGTTGTTTCAGATATCTATTTATATTATGTTCCGTTTAAAGGATCTGAAGTAAGCGAGAAAATAACCACCACCTGCTTTCAAATTTATAGTTAAAAAAAATTAGGCAGATTCCAAGTACCATGGGAATCGATGTTGCGAAGCATCCGGAGGTAAGGTGACTGGGTTGTAATTTTTTTTTATTCAGCGAAACGTCATGAAATGACGCTAAAGATATTTACAAATGTTACACGCACAGACTTGTTAAACAGTCGCATATGTTTCATATAACCAGTTGTTTACAGTTGTGTAACGATGCTAACAGAAACATGGGTATTACCAACACCAGAAGCCGTAAGCTGATATGTAGAGCTTGTGCTTGCAAGGATGGTAGCCCTAGATAGTGCTACGTAAACCAACTACAGTGGATGGCGCTTAAGTATACAACTGACGTTAACCCGACATGACTCCTTCGTCATAGGAGTACGTATGTAATGTTTATAAAATTAGATAGCCAGCACTGCAACCACAATATACGTTTCACCAACATTACGCCTACATAGGGTGTTCTTCCAAAGCAGTTTCGAGACCTGTCGTGGCTCTGTGGTAGAATGCTTGATTGCCACGCAGAATTCTTATGTTCGATTCCTGCTGGGACTCCGATTTCTATTCTTTCTATTTCTGGCGTCAACGCCACCGGTGTCCATTTTTCTTAACGCTGTCGCCTTTAAATTACCAGTGTCAGCGCCACCATTGCCAGTTTCTCCTAACGCTCTCGCATTTAAATTACCAATGCCTGCTCTCGCCGTTCCTGAGTAGATTATAAATTGTCAAAGTCCTGTGGCGCATACCCGCATTCCGCGGCCCGTGGTATGCGGGTATGAGCCACACGTGTCTGGAGAAATGAGTTTGACGACGTACGCGACGGGATTTTAACGTTATTCATGGCATGACCAGCCAGACATATTCGTCAATACCTCTTACCCTCCCCCTCAAGTTTTGGTCTACCCCAAGTTAAGGAGGCCATCATGAGAGCACCCAGACGTAGGGGGCTAGATAGATAGATAGATAGATAGATAGATACGTAGATAGAAACGCAAAAGTGCTTACAGTACGCAAAGAAATGCTTCGCATTTAAAATAATGTTAATCAGATACGCTGATTGATTCTGCGGAACGCACCAGAACGAGCGCGGCGGATATTCAAGATGGCGTAGTTAGCAGTGCGGCCATAGCTTCGGCTCCGACAGCTCTTCTCGCTCCGCGATGTGGATGTTCCCAAATGCAATATCCCATATATTCGATAGGTATAGTGGGCTAAACATAAATGGTGTTTTCATTCTTCCAGCGAAGATATGTAGCTTTGCTTTCCAATGGGTATTTCGTCTGCGTAGCAAGCACTGCAACATGTGCTAAAAATTGAAGGACACTTTGTACATTCCAAAGTGTGTTCGGCGAAAGCTTGTGGCCATTTGGCTGACAATGCCACGTCTTTTTCTTTTTACACTCTCAGTGGGATGTGTGCGTGTTTTCTTTTTTAGTTTTTTACCGCGAATCGCAGTGAGGCGAGACTAATCGGCCTCCGTTTCGCATGCGTTCGTATTCTCGCGCTTTTGGCATCGTGCATATGCAATCCGCGTTCCAGCGCTTAAATTAACGGACACTTCGTAAATTCCAAAGTGTGTTCCGCGAGCGCCTGTGCCCATTGAGACGGGGTCGATCAGAATGGAACGCGATGCGCGCGTCTGCCTTCTTGCATTACTGGACACGCTGGGCACAGCGACGCTACGCAAGCAAAGCGCGAGCGCTGTAGAGTCCGACGCGACCGGCGTTCGTTTGCGCACCCCGTCGGCCACCTGGCACCGTGCCACTGCACGGACGGATGGACAAACGGACGGACGGACAGACGGACGTGAGCATGAGACATTAAAGGCGTTGGCCTTAAAAATAGCTTACACTTTTATGTGAACCAGGCTTTACGGAAGCGGGAACGCCGTTTTTTATTGCTTTAAACCGTTTCATTTTTGGCGGCGTACATTTTTTACGTTTCAAGGGCGAAGCACCTGAGGAGCGAGGCTTGTCCAGCCGTTTAGCGTCCGTGCGCACGGCATGGCACATCACAATGCACGCTGCCTTGAAAATAAGCGAGACGACCTCTAAAAAAGGGGTCCTCTCGCTTATTCCCGGCAAAAATAACTTATCGAGAAGAGTATTGATGAGTTGATTTCCTAATTTTAGCATCTCTCTGGCAACTGTCCCTATGTTTACTAATCGAAATGGTTTAATCGAATAAATCCAATGAATGAAATCGTTCAGCCGGATAATTTTCATCAATTAATCGTTCATCGATATTGCTGTCCTTGTTGCCTGAGTGGTGGTGCTCTTGTCTGAAAGTTGAAAGAGATGCAAGTGGCGAGTACGTGCGTTTTGAGAACACTACACGCAACGTATGCCACTAAAAATTCCCGCCGGCTGGAGGTTAAGAGCTTTTTGTGTAAAATATGTCGAGTATTTTGACATGCTTTGTCATTTCCCGGTGGTTGCCGTTCACAAATGGTATGCCACCCACTCAAAGCTCGAAGAGTAGCAGGAACCTATTGTAAAAATACTGGCAGTGTCCCTTATGAATTTACATAAGATGACTGAAAGGTGAAAGCCATGTTCTTGTTCTTCTCAGTCCATTGCATTGATACTGTCCCGCCACCCTGCGAAAGCTTTCTCCACCTAATGAGGGTTTTTACTGCCTCCATGATCGGAGGCAATCACGTGGTTGCCTCCACTACCTCCGTAATCGTCCAAAATTTGACCAAGCTACGGTGTCATGCGATGATGTGGTCATGTGACGTTACATAACATGATGTCTTAATGACGCCACAAATTATGGAGACCTGTGATATTAAAATGACGTCATATGCTGGCGTCAACACGACTGATCCAGAAATCATCATCCTGTGGTGATGATTCTTGCATCATTCGTGTTGACGCCGCCGACGCGAGACACAGGTAATTTTTCTCTTTTCACATTTCATGAGGCATCTGAGGCTTTGGCCATAATATATACTTTATTTGCAGCATACTGTGTAGTTCTTCAAAAACTAACAGGGTTTAAGTTTCTTCACAGCAGGTCTCTGAATCGATTACCGTGGAGGTTCGGAGGCCAAATGAAGCCGGCAGGTTTGCAGGCCACCCCCCACCCGTCGCTTTCTTTCTTTCTTTCTTTCTTTCTTTCTTTCTTTCTTTCTTTCTTTCTTTCTTTCTTTCTTTCTTTCTTTCTTTCTTTCTTTCTTTCTTTCTTTCTTTCTTTCTTTCTTTCTTTCTTTCTTTCTTTCTTTCTTTCTTTCTTTCTTTCTTTCTTTCTTTCTTTCTTTGGCATTAAGAAATGCTTGACCCTCCTAAATTTGTCGCTCCCCCCATGCTGCGAATAGGACCTACACCCATGTGTATCGATTTTAACGCGATAGCGTTAAAGAGCTCGTTTCGTAGAAATTCCGGCGTCGGCGTCGTTGGTTGTGAGTGAAAAATCATCATCTTGTTCGTGACCGCAGAATCGAGAAAGATGCAAAATAAAATAAATAATAAAAATTTCCGGGTCCGAGTGGGGGGTCGAACCTGGGCCGTCTGCGTGGCAAGCAGGTGTTCTACCACACAGCGGCGCCTCTGCTTGGAAATACAGTGAAATTAACTTCCTCTGCTTGGAGATGCAGCGAAAATAACTTTCATGCTTCGCAAACGCAAGCGTCCTTAATATAGGCGTCGCAATATAACATGTAATGTCCCAGTAATATTGCGTGGTACAAGCGTACATTGCCATCAGGCGTCAAAATATGTGAGTATCATAACGATTTCGTAGTTTAAAGCCGGCCACCCATTACAAACAGCACACACCTTACTCCGCGTATTCCCTTAAGACCACGTAGTGGGTACATAGGAAGTATGCACTAAGTGGTTGAAGTAGGCACTCGGGACAGGTAGTCGCTATCGCGTTCAACTCTTAAAGGCGATGATTAAGGGTCCCACAATTTTTTCCACAGGTATACAAAACAGGGATACGCCCCTGGTGTAGTGACCACACAGCCACACTTACAATATGACTTATCAATGAACAGGGCGGCCAGCCCATGCAGTATCTGGGTTGTTACGTTCACGACAAAACACTCACAACGTGGTCTTGGGAGGCACGGCTTTCCGAGCAGGCACTAGGGAGCCAACTGGAGACCCTAGACCAGGCCCGGTGAGCTGCCGCGGCTAGTGGGGCTCTACAAGAAGTCTCCACCCGGGATGGACCAAGGACTCTCACTTTGAAATAAAGTTTATTCTTCTTCTTCTTCTTCTAGCGCATATCTCGTGCTTCTACAGGCAACAACGACGGCCATGCGTTCAACTTCATCAGCAAGAAAATGTGGCAGCGTGAAATGACCAGTTACTTCCATAAAAGCATGGATCGCCAAACCAGAAACGTCTGATCGCCAAGAGCGTCAATCAGGGAGACAGCATTAACTATTTGAAAATGGTAGATCAAATTACGAATATGACAGGCGAACCTTCGAGGTTAGCATATCTGCGCACTTCACCGGGTTTTTCACGTACTATGCCGCTAACACCACAGCCGAAATCGGTAGCTCAAGATTTCCTTTTCAAAAGCCAGGAACTCGTCTTCGGTGGTGCCTGGGAACATGCTCCGGTGAGATTCTTGATGCCAGTCTGGAAGGCCATACTTCATCCCAATGCAAATGTACGGACATGCGAGGAAACGTGAAAATTCGCGCCACACTCGCATACAGTGGTTCGAATGGTTGAATATGGTATTCATTTTCGCCACCAGGTGACAGCGCTGCGCTGTTCTTTTAAAAAAAATAAAAATGCCCATTGGGCTGTCGGCACCTCCCGGTTTTTACCTGCATAGTCCTACTGCAGTTTCAGGACTGCACAAACATGAATTTTCTTCCGTAGTGCCGTATGCATTCTTCCGCTTGTTCTTTTTCCCAATATTTGACTATTTTAGTCACAGAAGCAGGCAGGGTGTGACACTCTCGCCTCTCTTCCGAGTATATGCGGTCGACCGCCTAGTTGCGGTTTCAAGAGTATTCACAACTCTTCGAAATATTGAAATCAATGGTTATGGTCGATGATAAATTTTTTATTGGATAGATAAGTTATTGGCGCATGGCTGTCGTTAAAGTAAGGGCCAATTTGCTGCCAGGCTAATTATTGAAAGTTAATTGATGGGGTTCAGCGAAAGATTGTGGGTAGCTGGGTTCGTTGAAACACATCGCTGCGCACATCTCAACCACGCACTTCTTTCTACAAGTCCTCTGAGATCCGCCTTGCTAACACACGATGCCCGACACGCGAGTGACGTCTCAGTCAAAGATGAGGGTCTCTCCACAATCTTTTGTTCTGATTCAGTTTTCTCGCCTTCAATGCGGGGCACGAAGGCTGTTAGGTATGCAGAAATTCACCAGTGTTAAGTTATGTACGCTTCTTTATTTACAGCTTAAAACAATGGTACATGAGTAGCAAGTTTTGTTCGTCTCTTTAGCCAGCCATCTGACCCCATTTGTGCATTTTTGAACGGCGACGGGCACAAAAGGGGCGTGCACTCTGATCGGCCGGACTACCACCATCCGTGGCCGTAGCCGCCGCCGCCGCCTCCACCACCTCCACCTCCTCCGCCACCGCCGTGTCCGTGGTGTTTGTGAATCACGTAGTAATGGCCGTGTCCATGGCCACCTCCGCCACCTCCACCCCCGCCGCCGCCTCCACCGCCACCGTAGCCATGATGGTGGTAATGGTGGCCGGCGTCCACAGTAGACACAGCAAGCACTGCTGTTAGCACCAGCAGGCACACCTGTTTGGTAGAGAATGGGAAGAAAATGTAGAGGAGTCCACCAGACGCGAGTCCGGATTGTCACACTGTATATTCGGAGAAGTCGATTGGAAGATGAAAAGATAACAAAACAAAAGGAAGAGGGAGGAAGGTGTTGTCACGGTGGAATGTGCGTCCCTTTACATTAAAATGCCCACAATGAGTCAATTTAAGGCGAAAAGGTGGAACCTTAGGAACCTACAACGTCACGAAAATGGATGACCAGCAGCCTAAGCACTTAATATGTGGCGTGGCAATGGCATCTGACAAGTCTAAAGGATCACCTTTGATACAGCAGGCTCACCGGCAAAATTTTTTTTTCTTTCTGCCACACGGTGAACGCTGTGAAATACTCCTAAAATATCTGCCGAATGTACAAAATTACATGCAATAACGCGTCCCAACCAATAAAGGCAGAAAACTGGCAAAAAGTTTCGGAAAAAAAATAAATTGCGCATGACGCCTTCATATTAATATATCAGTTTGCTGTCCATGTGCGCCAATCGCTAAATTTTGTCACCATGGGAAAGCGCTGCGCTGCATGTTCGAAAAAAAAGTGAGAAGGTCCATTGGACTGCCGGTCCCTCCCAGTTTCTACTGCTACAGTCTTAACGCATTTTCAGCACTGCATGCCTCCTCCCGCATGTTCTTTTCTCCGCTATTTCAATATATATATTTGTTCTTTTTTGGTTTTTGTTTTGGCGCGAGGAGCGTGTGACACTTTTGCATCTCTTCCATGCATATCTGGTCGAGAACCTATTTCCTGTTTTAACACTGTTCATAAAAAGTATTTAACAAACTTAAATCGATGGATCTCGTTCAAGTGAAATTATACTGCATACGTATAGTATTAGAGCATAACTTCATATAAAATAAGAACCAATTAGTTGACAGGATAATCGATGAAAATTAATTGATGGATTTCACTGAAGAATTGCGGGAAGCTGGGCTGCGGCTCGCTGTGAATCATATATAAACGAATAGCTGCTTTCTACTCGGATGAATGCAGGGCGATTTAGACGAAGACAGAAGACATAGATACCACAGACGAGCGCGGTACCTGTGCCTTCTGTCTAGGTCTAAATCGCGCTGCATTTGTGCGAGTATATACCAGCCATAGATGGGCAATAAAAGGTGGAGCTCACTCAGGAAGGAAAACGAGAGAGAGGAAAAACAGGGATGTTAACCAGTTTGGCATAACCGGTACGCAACCCTGCACAGGAGGAAGTGATGGGGGGACATTGAAAGAGGAGTAAAGAAAGAGAGAAATAGAGGAGGAGCACACACACACAGACTCACTCAATAAACACATTTTGCGTTTAGGCCTCAGTCAGACTCACGAATCGTTTCCTCAACCGGACTCGTTCGGACTCAGACTCACTAATATTTTCCTCAACAGGACCCGTTCGGACTCAAGTTCACCGAAGTATGGATCACTTAGACACAGACTCACGGCCCTTTCTGAGTCTGAGTGAGCCTGAGTGAGTCGACTCATGAGTGAGTTTGCCGACCTATGATACCAACTCGCCCAAGTCAAAGTATTATTGGAAGAGGCCTCTTCCTAGTTTGCCTTTGAGGTACGCTTTAGCAGCACGACGAAACACAATGATAAGCCAAGGAATATACCAGGGCACACCAACGCCGACGTGCGAATGCTCCTGCGAGATACCTTAGTCATGGAATAGGATTGCAGCCAGAATTTTTTCTGCATTTTGTTGTCCTCGCCTTGAATATTGGGTTGAAATCCAAATGCGCAATTGGTTCATATATATGTATTCGGTTCTTTTGCTTCCTCTGTATTTGTCTGTACCTTGCCATGATTTAGAAAGCAACCCGGACATATTCAGCGCTTGAAGACATACGTTTGAAAAGGAACCGAGAACTCTCACTTCTGGATTTTTCTTAAAGTTTCTATCCTTACTGTATACATACTCGCTGGCGCCGCTTGAACGCCGTGCGAGAGCAGGACCCCGTAGACCTGAAATAGGACGTATCGCCTGTCTTAAAATTCAGGCTGGAAGCGGCCTCTACAGAGCCGGGAAAGCGTGGGGTCGCGCCAATCCTTGAACAATCTGTTGCTTGTCGCCCATCAATAACTATAACACAATTAAGCACGAATAGAAAACTCTGAATCGAAAATACGGTGTGTTGTAGCATATGTTGTAGGATACGCATCGTACGTTTGTACATCGGCTTTTGTTTAACCGTTACGAAGCTAACTTGTGTATGCGGTGGCCAGGTTCCAATCAAACCGCTACTTGGAGCTTTCTTGCATGATCATCCTCGCAACCATGTTGCTGTTGCGGAATAAATACAAACTAAAACTTATTTGATTTCTAAGGAGGACACATACACACCTTAATCTTCAAGTCCATGATAGTCACTGTTCGGCGTCCTGAAGATCCAGCTGCAACCAAAGCCACAGGCCGAATAATAGGTACGGCTTGGTTTCCGTCCTTTTATATGACTGAACCACGTATGAGCGAGAGCGTGTAACTAAACCAGCACATGTCCGACTACTGAACTGTAAAGAGGCGTCTAGTGTTACGTCACATTTTTCAGCTGTCGCGTTACGCTCTTCGGTGCGGAACGGACCTTGGAATCACGCCTTACGTCCGAGTGCGCGTACGAATGGACGTGGAATCAAAAGACTAGTTGTCACAGAGCGAAAGATTGGAATATCTAGTTGCAGCCATAGCGCTTGGACAGCAGTCCTGTTTTCGTGAGAAGAAGAGAAAAAAATGTAAGACAAGACCACGCTGCTGCTGTTAGAATTGCATCGGTGGCCTGCATATCGGGCTGAAATTTCAAGGCTGTTCCATCTCACCTGCTAAAGAGAACAATGTCTTACATAATGAATGTAATGGTTCCCGCGCATTTTGCTAGTTATTGCTTGTGCGATGAGGTAAATTATCTCTTCTGCTATTTTTTTTTTACTGATATTGAGAGGAAGCTTGGTAGCAGCCACTTGAATTTGATATTAGATTTCTCAATTATGGCTTAGGGCTACACACAATACTTAATCAAACCACTCTATTGTTTAAGATATTCGACAAACAATCAAACGACTGAGTAGTTTTGGTGTCTAGGCCGCGACTGCGTTCCGATGATGGTAAAATGAAACCAAACAGAAAATATTGGCGCCGACTTAGTTTTGTGCTTTTCTCCGCATGTTTTGCACCGCAAGGACCCGACGCTTGATACTAGTGAAAAGTCGAGCATTAAAGCGTACTTAAATATCCCCTAGCAAATCGAATTTGAAACCAGCGTGCCGCCTGTTGCCATGTTTCGAAGTGAGTTTTGTGTCTGGGTACCGACAGCAAAATACGGCGAACGTTTGATTCGCGTATGCGTAGGCTCTGCTCCACATATATATATATATATATATATATATATATATATATATATATATATATATATATATATATATATATATATATATATAACCTATTGCGCAGTACCCTAACAAAAAGTTGACATTATTTCAATCGCATGAACCCCAGTTTTCATATTTTAAATTGCGCCGCAGGATGTGTTTCCTTATAGCTGGCGCGAGCTGAAAAAGAAAACACAAAAAAAGAAACATTTTCGAAAGACGTTTTCCAATACGTGTCGGAAACTGACAATGAATGCATTTTTCCATTTATTTGTTTTCAAACGATGCTATCGCAGATCTTAGCACCATTGTACCACTGTGGGTACAAGAAATAAACGCGATAAAAATTGAAAGGGGCAATTGCACACTGTAAATTTCTTCAGGCATTGCGAAGGGAAACGATGGGCTGCATAGATACAGAGGCAAATGACACAAGAAAACGAAACGGACAAGGACCTTGCGCTTCAAAACGAAAACGCAAGTGCCATTAGTCCACCAATTTTGAAGTTAACTATGGAATAGCGTTAACAAAAAAGAAAAAAGAAAACGCACAGATTCGTATATTTGCGACTCGTAACACACTGTCAAAGCAACTTTCTCTGGAAGTTGAAGCTCCATAATATCAACAGGCTGCGTTCCTTATGGTTACCTCGGCCGCAACAACTTTCGTTACTCCGACCACTGTTAAGGTTAACAGTCGTCGCATTAACGCCGTTAACTGTTGAGTATGTCGGCATGTGAATGCTTGTTTCGCCGCAAGCACCGACTCCTTTGTTAACTCTTAGAATAAGCTATTGAAGTAAATCTGCCATTTTTTGAGTCATGTGGATTGTTTTTGTCTGTGTGAGTAGTGGTGACAAAACAGATATTTCTTATGTTAAAAGCTTATGTAGACAACTAAATAAACAAGAGCAAAGCTGTCTCTTCCTTCTTTCAGCATTTGCGCGCAGTTGCGTCTCCGTGGTCAGTTTTGTAATGAACAGTGCTCCTGCCCTGCGTACGTTTTAGCAATGATCGCATTGAAAGAATTGCACAATCTGTAAGCGACATTTTCACTTCCGGCAGAAAGTTCAGTTGAGTACGGTTTGTTATTATGTAAAGTTGTGGGCGGTTACCCGCGTCGGTGGTCTAGTAGGTGTGATCCTCGACTGCTGACACAAAGGGTCGCGGGATCGAATGTCGGCAGAGGCAGCCGCATTTCAATGGAGGTGAAACAATGGAGGCATATATATATATATATATATATATATATATATATATATATATATATATATATATATATATATATATATATATATATATATATATATATATATATATATTGAATGGTTCGCGCGTCCTGCTGCCAAGTGAAGGATGCTAGCTGGTTGAACTCACAAAATAAACATTTATTAAGACTAACAAAACTATGCAAGATCAACACGATATAATAGCGCGGGCACACGCACTGCCCCTATCCTTCGCCCCGGCGGGGCACACACCTCCCGCGCGCAGAGCGGTCCGTTCCCGACTGTCCAGGCCGCGCCACGGCTGCCACTTTTAAAGCCCGCGAGTGGGGCACGCGCATCGTTAGTGCGCAGCACGTGTCGCGCCAGCCGCGCGTTGAGCGTGATTCCCACACATTCCCCCCCCTGTGACGAAAGCGTTCGTGGCAGGTGTCCATGGGTCGTTCGCTTCGGGTAGGACCAACACCACCTAGACTAACTCAAGGCCTCCGCGCGCTGCCGTGACGTCACGCACACGGGATGGGCCTGGAAATTGGGCTTCACCTCGTGCGGTGTTTTCCGGCAGGTTTTGGGCGCGCTCGTTGTGTTTTGCCCGGTCGCGGCGGCCGCATTTCGATGCAGGCAAAATGCTAAAAGCCCGTGTGCTTCGATTTAGGTTCACGTTAAAGAACCGCAGAGGGCGCAGAATTCCGGAGCCCTCCGATACGGCTTTCCTGATAAATATATCGCTCGTTTTGGTCGTAAAGCACCAATAGTTAATACTACCGTTTCAGTCACATAAAGATAAGAATTAGGACTATTATTACAAAATAGTTCGTGGAAACACTAAAAAAATACTTTATGACTGCGCCTATGCATAAATTCTTGTGCCCGCGAAGACCGCTACGAATGTGAAAACCTTGCAAACACAAGTAAATCTGTTTTTGCCTTACATTACATTTAAAGCAAAGTAAAATACATAACTTATTGACAATGGAAAGGGAAGAAATCCAGGAAGGAATGGGTACACGTTTTCAATAAATAAGTGATTTATTACAAAAGATGACAAAGATGGAGAAAAAATAAATGGAGCATCCCAGCTAGATGAAATAATGTTCTGCAAATCTACCAGCACGAATGAACATAGTTTACATCACACAAATACTTCTTTTTTTTATTTACAGTACTATAAGCCCTTGCAGGCTGTTACAGGGGTGGGAAAGGACATATGCAAAGTAGTTTCAAACCTTGGTAAAAAGAGGTTCAGGTGATTTATAATCAACAAATACACTTTACTTGAGTTGTTCAATACAATAATTCTAACTGGGCAGAATGAAAAACCTGAATACATTCAAATTTCAAACAGTTCAAACAACAATAAAACCTGATCACAATACATATTTATGTCCAAAGTCACTTTTCATTTCTGCAGAGTTTGCAGCTTTCGACTTTCTTTTGTAATAGTTGGGTTGTCGTTTGGCGTTTGGAGCTTTCGCTTTCCTTTCGGAATAGTCAGTTCGTTGTTTGCTGTTTTGCACAAATTGTTGAGCAGTGTATTTGCCGCTGCACTCAAGACATGATGCATTACTTGCGGTGGGGAATGACCTGAGTCACAGAAGTCAAAGGCCTCAAAATTATTGAGTGCATGAGACAAGTGTTACGAGTGCCTCCTTTTGGTTGGTCAGTGCAAGAAATTGCGAAGCATAGTGATCGCCTCTCAGCTTATCGAGGATAATTTCTGTGAAGAGCACTGCATTAACTACTACAGCTTGTGGGAACTTGAGTCCACCCCTTGACATACCTGAAATGAGTACGTTTTCATCCCGGTCCAGATCTGTGTTTTCCAACACAAGGTTTTCCTTACAAAACGCACACATCAACTTCTTCAGTGCAACATGTGCACAATATCCTGCAACGTAAGTCACAGCAGGCATCCGTGAAGCTTTTTTCTCGATGTCTGCATTAGTAACTTTAACATGAAACTGTTCATGAAGGGAATCAGGAGTTGCCTTTGAGACAGGTCGAGCTATGACCTCGAAGTCAGGAAGATCAAGCACTTTTTGCAGCCTCAGCTTGCTCTCAGACTCATAAATTTGTCGAACAGAGACATGGTACTGGGAACCACTCAGTTGGCGATACTTTCCAAACCGTTCTTCAAGAGAATCGGTTTGAAATTTCCCAAGCAACACATATGTAAACCCAAGTTCCTGTAAGCAGTACAGGGAAATTTCACGCAGAGCATGACTCGTGTGGCCAAGAGCCATGTGAGTCTCTGGCGTGAGATGCCCAGCATCGTGCTTAAGACTTGTCCAGTAGTCAAGCCACTCTGGTATCTTCTTCAAAAATTCCATCTGGGGGGCAGGATGCGGAAGTTATTGGGTACTGCATGTCATCTCGCAGGCGTACACCTTTCCTTGGTGTTTTGACATTCACTATCCTCCACCAAGTTAGGATTGTGGCTATAAAATCAGCAGTTCCTTTTGCATGTTGTATGGTCGTAGAGTTGAGTGCAGCTACAGTTGACTCACTAAAAATTCGCAGTACAAGTTTCACATTTTGCCGTTCCATATTAGATGAGTCCAGTGCCTTCAAAGACAAAGTAGGTGCTATCTTTAATAGCTCATTTTTCTCTGCATCATGTAACTCACGCAATGCTTTAAATGATGCTGTGAGGATTGCTGGCTTGGGGTCACTGCTGTTTATGTCAGGATAGTATATGCATTTTCCAACGTTCCGTTGGTTCAGCCAATTATTTCTTACAGACTTCAACACGTGAACAGTGTCTAAAATGAAAAATAGTGGCTGAGACGGATCAGCTGGATGCTGATATACAATGCTTTGCTTAGGAGGGCTAGCGAAAAACTTCATTGCTTTCCGATTTATTGAGTTGTTGTCCGAGACAACTGCTATAACTCTGAATCCAATTAACTCTAGGTCAGTGATTAGTTTCCTTAAGAATTCGTGCAAAGTGTTTGCATCGATCTGGGCCACTGGCATAATATGAACAACATCTTTGTGATTTGACAGAAGGCTCTGCACCATAAAAACATGAGCTGTTTTAGCTGGAGAAGAATTGTTCGCAGTGGCCCCTGCGATAAAACCACCTTTGTAGTCAAAGTATGCTTTTAATTGGATCTCATCCATCATCAAAGTCACAGTTCGTTCGTACTCTTTCATCGCATTCAAGATCGACTTTGCATAGTTAAGGAAACAAGAGTCGTTCTGCTCTAAGGCAGGGCTCACTTGATATGATGAACAGAGTCGTCTTATGGTAACAGGGTGGGGCAATTTCACTTTCATAGAGCTTCGAATGAAGTTATAAGCATGCGGTGATATAGTAAACAGCAGTCCTGCAAAAACAAGCATCTCTGGAGAGTAGCGTGAAGAATTTTTCAAAATGAGCTCCACTTGACTGCTTACAAATTTGAGTACTTCCAAATGCCATCCATGAAATTCTTGCAACTGGTACTCACTGCACACATCCTCCAGCAGCATCAACACAATTTTCAGAAGACGGTGAGCTTTCTGGTTGTCATCAGATGAGTGGCTAACGTGTAGCTGCTCCACAGACTGCAATACTTCATTTAGTTGCCTGAGGTCTTGCAAATGTGAAGGCACATTGACACTGGGAAGGTTCTCGATGCGGGCTTCTCCGATAAACACATCAATGCACAGGTCGACTGACACAGCCACCGAACTACGCACAGCGGGTGCACGTTGAAGTGCTAGATCCAAAAACACAACCTTTGACTCCTTGATGATCACACTCCAGAAGTCCGACACCGAAAAGTTTGACAGAGCACGACAAAACTCCTCGAAACTGCCGACTTTGTTCTTCCGATTTTCTTCTTCTTGTGCGGCTACAGATAGCTCAATAGCTGCTCGTAACGATGCTGCTTCTAGTCGGACTTTCTTTTCTTCTGGAGCCTCTCGAGCGGACGGTGTAGGACGTGACATATACTTGGGGCAGTTGGCGAACACGCTGGGGACTGCAGTTTCTTTAAGGCGAACACGCTCCAGAGGCACTTCGATCACCTTGCCGGTCTGCGCGTCCGTGTATGTTGCCGTTCTGACGAAGTCTGTAGGAGCAAAATGCTTCTCGCAGAGCTGAAAAAGAAAACATGATTCTATAGACACATAATACATGAAAAGGTCGAAGCGAGTACGAACACAGACCACGTTGATCACTAAAAACGAGAGCTAGATAGAGCTAGGGCGCTGCAGATACAGAACAAACATTGTGGTAAAATATTAATTGCACGTTAGAAATGCACTTAGCGTAACAATAAAATTGACGCTTACCACTGTATGTTTAGAAGGCGTAAAATGTTCACGAGAAACAGCCTTTGTCCACGCCGCTCTCCGCTGCGGGTCACTGGGGAACCTGTAGACCCGTACACTTGCACACTTCGCATCATAGTTAGACTTGCAATTCGGAGCACAACAAGTGCCAGGCATTCTGAAGTGTGGCCGCACACTGTTCCTATCGCGAAGAGCAACGTCCCCTCATAATTGACAACAGAAATCGCTCAAAACAATGCGCCAACACGGCAACATTCACCACATGTCATGTTCTCCACACAGATCGTGACACAGTGTTGCCAACGCCCCATATCGTTCGACAAAAGTAGTAAACCTTCCGATAAAGTTTTTTTTTCATTGCAAGAAACATTTATTCATTTGTGGTTTATAATAGAACACATAGCTAGTAAACATTATTGCGCACACATGTTGACTCGCCAGGAGAAAAGAACGAAGGAAAAAAAACTTTTCTTTTTTACTCTGCAGATTTACGCAGACTAGCCAGGGCGGTCAAAGCCAATAATAAAGACACCGCTAGCCAAGCCAAAGGGATTTTGGGAAAGGAGGGATGAAACGGCACGCCGCCTCCTCGCCCCTTGCCGAATGACCCTCGTCGGCCGCCACCCCCGCCTCGGCCCATCCTACAGCTCCCATCCCTTAGCCGTGACGTAGCACTCGGGAAAGGAGGTTTTGCGCCGGCCTTGTAAGTTCTAGGTGGTGTTGGTAGGACTCGGCGGCCGTGTCGGTCGATTGCAGTGTCGATCCTACTTTCACGTCCGAGTCCGGTCGTCGGATGCGGTCAGCTCGTGCTTGCTTTGAATAGTCTCCCGGGTCGTCACGCACCTGTGCATAACAGCCAGCCTGAGAGCCATGCCGATTGCTTTTCGGACGGTGACGGCTGTCGTCGCTCCCCCTGCTTCGAGGGTGGTTGCCGTCCTCCATCGTCGTAGGAGTCCCTGCCAGACTCCGAGGAACGCCGCGGTCGCCCTGACCGCGAGGCAACACTAGAGCGCCGCGCCCAGTCGTCCTTGCGGCTGTCCTGAAAGGGCTCCCTCTGCCGGATTCGTCGGCGTTGTTCTGCCTCTCGCTGCCAAGCCAAACTTGCCTCGATCTCGCCCTCCCGGGCAGCCGTGTCAACGGGTCGCCCTCCGCCGAAAATGGACGACGGGGCATTAGGTGCAAGCTTGGCGGCCTTCGGCACAGCAGCGGCCTCTTTATTCCCTTCCACAGGTACTGAGCGGGGCTTTAGCTGCAGCCTCTTGCGTTCCCGCGGCGCAGAATTTTGATTGCAGTCGTCCCGGTCGCTTGGCTTTCCGCCGACACATTCCGGCGTTGCCCCGGAAACAAACACCACCGAAGGGGACGGGGGGCGGATGTGTTTCTTCGTAGTCACCCAGCGTCAGCCCACATTCCATTGGGACCACCAAAAGGTCTGCGGCGCTCTCGTTCTCGACGGGCTCCACAAACAGGGCCTCCTCGGTTAGACCGCTGGCGCCTTCATCCTTGCTTTCGCCAAAAACCACGGCCTCGCGCTTTCCTTGAACCTGTGCCGGCGAGACAGTCTGTCGAGCCACAAGCGCCGCCCATCGTCCCTCGGCCACTGTCGGGACCCGCACTCCTTTTGCCTCGAAGTAGGCCGCGGTCATCTCGTCCAGCCGTTGGAGCGCCTCGCGAAACTCTTGCATCGCCGTCTCCATCTTGCTGGCAGCAGACGGCAACATCCACGTCGGGCGCCAGATGAAGGGTTCGCGCGTCCTGCTGCCAAGTGAAGGATGCTGGCTGGTTGAACTCACAAAATAAACATTTATTAAGACTAACAAAACTATGCAAGATCAACACGATATAATAGCGCGGGCACACGCACTGCCCCTATCCTTCGCCCCGGCGGGGCACACACCTCCCGCGCGCAGAGCGGTCCGTTCCCGACTGTCCAGGCCGCGCCACGGCTGCCACTTTTAAAGCCCGCGAGTGGGGCACGCGCATCGTTAGTGCGCAGCACCTGTCGCGCCAGCCGCGCGTTGAGCGTGATTCCCACAATATATATATATATATATATATATATATATATATATATATATATATATATATATATATATATATATATATATAGGTGCACGTTAAAGAACTCCAAGTGGTCGAAATTTCGGAGCCCTTCACAACGGCGTCTCTCATAGTCATATCGTTGTTGTCGGGCGTAAAACCACAGTATTTATTATTATAAAGGACGGGTGAACTTCTCTTCAAGAGTAGAACGCGAAAGATAGATCGGGCCCCATTCGTATGACCTTCTCATTGGCTTGACAGGCTTCGATTTTCAGCAGTCCGCTTATTAACCGTGCCGCGAGGAAAAGAACGTGTGTGCCCGTTACCTTGGCAGTCTCAACATGTATACTTGCTGCACGTGCATTTGCAACTCTCTTACTACGCTATGATTCATGATATTGGGCATAACTAAAGTACCCAGTACGCGCTTGAAAGCCCATACGTGAAGCTGCCCAGTTTGTTGATGTTGTTACTAACTATGCGGGAACGCTATGGGTGGGCCTTGAAATGGCCAACTTATTGCGCAATCTACATGGTGTGACGCCTGGTGCCATTCTGGCCTTCTGCCACTCAATATTAGGCTTGCTAAAGGGACTCCTCGCACTAGATGACGCATGTGTAGATCTTTTAAGTCAATGATGTTGCAGAGCTCCTTTCGCAGAAATTTGGGTGTCGTCGTCGTTGTATGTGAACGTGAAATCAGCGTTGTCCTTGAGCGGAAATGCGATGCAAATGAATAAATAAATAGGCATGAAAATCTTGGGCTCTGGAGGGAATCGATTCCTGGCCTTCTACTACGAGAGCTGATGTTCTGCCACAAAGACACACACGTTCTTGAAGCTGTTTAGGAAAAAAATTACATACGAATGTCATTTAGTGCGAAGAGCCTCCTTAACGCACGCAGTATTGCGTGGCAGAAGCGAAGAATGGCACCAGGCGTCAAAACCTACCGGTACCAATTGCAGTAGCGATCACCCGGACACTTGAGGCGCATTTCTGCCGTCACCGTCGCCGTCATGCTCCGCACAAAGCCCAAATCAATAACCTCACCCCGCGTGTCGTATGTTCTGTGTGCGAGCGAAAGCTTGAGGAGGCTACTAAAGGCAGAGAGCAGACAAAAGTACGTATTTTCCGTATAGGCTCCTAGATGGAACAGACCTGCGAGCAGAGTTCAAAAAATATAAACAGATTCAACATGCGACGCCGCGATGGAGCGTGCAGGGATATCGAGCAGTGACTGCGAACTTTGATGAAAGAATCCTAATGAGAAAGCTGTAGATCGAAATGCAAAACGTCTGATTAGACAGTTCATATATGTAATGTGTTAGTCTTTTCTTGCTTACTACAATAATAATAATAATAATATCTGGAGTTTAACGTCCCAAAACCACGATATGATTATGAGGGACGCCGTAGTGGAGGGCTTCGGAAATTAAGACCACCTGGGGTTCTTTAACGTGCACCTAAGTCTAAGTACACGGGCCTCAAGCATTTTCGCCTCCATCGAAAATGCCGCTGCCGCGGCCGGGATTCGATCCCGCGACCTTCGGGTCAGCAGTCGAGCGCCATAACTACTACACCACAGTGGCGGGGCCCTGCTTACTACAGATGCCCCCGAAAAACAAAATACCGCTTCCATAGGTCGCAAACTCACTCATCAGTCGATTCACACAGACTAACTCAGATTCGATCGGGTCTTGAGTTTGAGTCTGAGTGAGTCCGGGTGGGTAAAAACCCACCCGGGAAATGGGTAAATATGACGGCGTTCGGCGGCGTGAACACGAATGCTACCAGAATTCCGGCCCAACACTGGGGTAGTGCAATATCTACGTTAGGTACGGAAATATTTTGTCATGGGGTGGGCGAGGGAGTATGGGAGAGGGGGTATACAGCGTAATTAGTACACGAGGGAATCAATTGCAAAATTGCTGAATTTGAGAGAACCAACGGTGCATTGGTGTGATACGATAAATAGGAAATTGATCTGAATCTAACGTGATCCAGTGTCAGCGTGTACAACAACTATTGATTTCGTGGTGATTGATAGAGTGCAGAGACCCACAGAGAACACTCATAGCGCACACAGCGCTATACGTGCGCGATGTGTATGTTTTTTGTGTCGTCTCCAGCGCGTTTTTACCGTTTCTTAAAATGGAATACCGACGTGCCCAGAGTGCCACCTTAAAGAATAGGTAACTTGAAGTTTGGTTTAGTTCCGTTCACCGAAGGCGAAAAATTGATGCACGATTGCCTTGGAGGTTACTACTTCTTAATATTGTGTAATTGCCTGACTTGATCGTACCCTCCTGGCAGCAAAAATGCTACAGGAAACGCATTAGCGACCACTAATGGCAGAGAACAGACAAAAGTACGTATTTTTCGTATAGGTTCCAAGATGGAACATACCTGCGAGCAGAGTCCAAAAAATATAAACTGATTCAACATAAGAGGGGTGGCGGTACTATGAAATGCGTGCTGTGCTAACAATATAAAAAAGATATCAAGAAAAGCGCCTTAAAAAGCCGACGTTTGTGTCCTACGGGTCAAAGCAGAAAATAAAGTTCGTGAAGCGGAATTGTAACATAAAATGGTGCTATTTACGAAATAATACTACTAAACAATTCCAAAGTCATATGTGAACAAGTTGTGAAAAAGAAGACACTAATAATTTCAAGATATTGGAAATCAAGAGAGCAAACGCATTTAAACCTGGAAGTTGTCTGGTTATTTTTTTAAACAATTCAGATGTAGTTTAATTGTCCAGTAAATATAGTATGGTTTGCTGTTGGTTTAGGATGTCTGGTAGTCGGGAAGTTAAGTGGTGGGCTTCGTTCTTCGTGAGTGATCTTAGCATGTGCATTAAGTTTCTGTGTGGTTCCGGCTGTGCTAGTTTCACGTTGCGCTTATTCAAGAAAAGTGATGTATGCATCGTGTACTGGCGTAGTATCTGTAGACATAGTTTGTGTCTGTATAACTGTTTGATGGGCAATGTTTTTCAGCTTTTGATATACCGTCGTGTTCTGTAGTAAAGTGAAGGGCTAGAGCCACGGGCTAGAGCTTTCACGTGTTTCACGTTTTGGTAGGATTAGAAAAGAATTAAGGTTTGTGGCAGATGTTAGTCACACCAACGAACATAAATTTAGACGATGGACCAGAGTAAGGATCGGGAAATTTTTCCAGACGGAGGGCCAAGTTTCCTGAAGCTGATATGGCCATGGCCGCACAGCACAAAAAAAAAAAAAAAAAGAGGGGGGGCGGGGGGTTGGCAGGCAAAGAGAAAAACTCGGCGAATTGACAATAGTGATATACAAAACTAGAATAGAAATATTTTTTAACTTCAGCACGAGTGGAATTTATCAACATAAATTAGATTTTCAAAAAAAGATTCATTCAATGCCACATGTTGCGCTGAACATTCTTAGCTATCTCGCAAATATATCTACGTCAAAGTTGCTCACCGACAGTCGCAGTAGTTCTATCGTGTAGGTGTTCATCGCTAAGTCGGGAGGTGTTCATCGGTTATTTAAGGGGGTGGGGCCGGGGGGGGGGGGGTCCTGACGCCATGCCTGGGGCCTCATAATACGGCACTGCGGGCCGCAGTTTGCCAACAGTTGTACTAGAAGATAGCGGACACGCAGCTTGATATTTGTTGGAACGTAGTGCCTCGGTCTTTACAAAGCAATGAAATGGACAATGCAATAAACTGTGGATACCAGAGTAATTTAATAAGTGTATTGTGAGAGCATAGGCATTCATCTGCGTTCTCGCACGCTGTAGGAACCGCAAATCTTTTAGATGTGAAGCATCTTATGGCGAAGCTTAATCCGGTGGTGGTGGTGGTGTGCGGCGTGACCACCCTTACTGCGCATGCGCAAACCCTTTCAAAAAAAAAAAAGAAACCTCCTCTCCCCTTCTCTCTCCTCCAGGCATCCCTCCCCGCGGAAACCACACTCTCAGTGCGCATGCGCCTCCCCTCCTACGCTCCCCCCTCTCTCCTCTAGGCATCTGCCCGCGGCGTCCTTACTCCCACGGCGCATGCGCGTCCCCCCCTCTCTCTCCTCTCCTATGCTCCCCCCCCTCTCTCGCCTCGCGACACCGACGCAGCCAGCGTCTGCTAGCGAGTTTCTTGGTTGAAATAACCGACTGCTCGCGCTGCACAACCGTTCACTGGTCATCCCGTATATAAGGCAATGGATCTTGACCTCCAAGGTGGTGCCGGTGGGAGATTTCTCCTGCGCGTTGTTGAACAATAAAAATTCGGAGCGTGCGCGTTAACTAAAAGCGGACTGCGGGTCTCTGTGTCCAGTCGGAGTCTTCTGTCTCTCATTGCCCATTAGCAGCGATTGGCATATTCCAGTAGGAAACACCGCTCCATCACTGCGTGCTTTGCGCCTCCCCAGTTTTCTCTCCTGCGCAACGCTGCGATGAGCGCCAGCGTCAACGCCGCCGCCAGTGTAAGCGTTAGCGCCCGCTGCTTCACTTCTACACATGGTTCCCTTTAGCGGGAGATGGTGTAATTTTTATTCTTGTGAACACACCTGGCATTGAATGCTAATAACCCTTTCAGGCGCACATTATGATGCACTGTCCGGAAATGTCTAAATTTCGCACAACATAACTCTAAGGTAATCGTTATTACGTTCCAAAACAGAAAATGAAGATATTAGATACTTTTTGCGAGTATTGCTAATTAATCTTAATTAGCATATAATTAAATATTTAATTATTCTGCAACCTCTCATGTACGATTTTTACACGACAAGAAGGTAATCTTCGGCTCAAAATGCACACGGAGTTCGTTTTTGGCTCCGTTCATTTTGAGCAGAGAAAAATAATACTTAAGAAGTTGGTTCTGGAACGCGGCATGTCCCGTGACGCGTCAAACATCGTAGTGCCTTCATAAAAGTGATCGGCTGCAGTCGTATGCAGCACATAGGGTTCAAGTCAAGACTCGTTGACTATGCAGAAGGTTCAATTATTCCTATGCGCAATGTATCTTGCCCTTTCTTTCCCACTAGTCCGAGGAACTGGCAAAAGCAAGTCGCGTCCATATATGTGGGCGCTGCGCCTGAAGGGGATACAAAGATTTTTTTTTGTGACACAGCCCACTGCTCTCTCAATTTTCTAAATTTTTCTTACTGTATAGTTTCTTCAATGTGCCAGCCATGTGCTATGGGACCTCCTTCTGTATACGTATGCCCATGCATATATATTTGATTTTGAATAAGGGTTGGATTGATTGATTGATTAGTTGCACCTGAAACAAATTTTAAGATATTCTCAAAGAAAAGCTCATTGCTTTTAATATTTGTTATAGCATTCGTTGCCAATGGACAAGTACTTGTCTGCTTTTAACTCTTGTAGTATAAGAAAAACAAGTGAGAAGACAGACCCAGTGGTATATACTTTAAACTCGCTGATCGGCCATGAAAAATGCTTAAGGCATGTATTCTTGAGTATAATTGTAATTTTTCACCATGCATTGCATGTGTTTCTGGCAATGGTGTGTTGCGAGAAGGGATACGATGCACTACGACTATTACGTAGGCAGTGAAAAATAGTGGTCGAGTGAGGGAGTAAAGTAGAATTCTTTATTTACAGCTTGAAACAACGCAGCGTGAGTCGCAAGTTTTCTTCATGTCTGTAGCCAGCCATTTCACCACTTTTGCGTCATAGTTGAAGCGTGGTGGGCACAGGGGGGCGCGCACTCAATTTGGCCGCGCTAGTGCCACCCGTGGCCGTAGCCACCACCGCCGCCACCTCCACCACCTCCGCCACCGCCGTAGTGTCCGTGGTGCTTATGAATCACGATGACATGGCCATATCCATGGCCACCTCCGCCGCCTCCGCCGCCGCCGCCACCACCACCACCGTAGCCTCCATAATGGTGGTAGCCGGCGTCCACAGTAGACACAGCAAAGAGAGCTGTTAGCAGCAGCAGAACGACCTGTTTTGAAGGAACGCAGCAAAGTTCAACCTGTTGTCAAATATTTGCATGAAAACCCGTGGGGAGTCTGCTGGCAATAGTGAATTAAAATCTTCTGCAATGATGGAATTTTCTGAAATGACTTTTTGAGCGAACAGTCACGTTAGCCGGCACGTTCATATTGCGGTGCTCGCATTTAATCTAAGAAATGTATGGAAATTGACAGGGTCGACCCAAACGCGCCAGAAAAACAGCTATAATTGCCTTCAATGCGACTTACTTGTAGTACACATGGCGAACATTGTGAGTTCGAATACATATTTATGAAATCATATTGCATTTGAGTAGGAATTTTCACGGTCGATCGAATATTCACTCGTTAAACGACACTGTGTTTCAGCGATTGGTATTTCATGAAATCATTGCAGTTGAAGAGAAAGTTCGACGGTCGGTTGAACATTCATTCGTTAAACGATCCAGTGTCTCAGAAATGGGCAAACTTGAAAAATCACAACATTAAAATTCTTCATGCATCATACGGATACCTAATCTACACAACCTTTCCGATTCGTCGATACGAACTTCAAACCAACAAAACTTATTGAATATTTTGCCAGCATGTCCAAGGCACCGCTATTCCTGTTCACTGACAGCAGTTTCCACTTTTACTTTGAACTATGCTAAACGAAAACATTTGAGGCACATTTTGGTTCCTCTTTTTTTCTTTTCCGTAGAAAAAGTCATGCCGCATGCGGAGTATGCTAGAAAGGCAGCCTTAATGCGTTCACACGTATTACTGTCATCTTCACCGTGGGCCTCATTTTTACGTCGCACGATGTCAGCCTTTTCGATCTATTTCCATATAACCCCTGTCTCATGAGGTGTAATTAGATTTTTACATTTGCCACAACTCCTACCGCATTACATGGTATAGGCTGTATTGATAATTCCAAGTTTCTACTGTACAATCTGAGAATTCATATCTCGCATAACGTAGACAGTGCGTTAGTAAGTTGAATACATACCACTGCCTTCATTCTGATCTGGAGCTCTTAGGGTTCTTGCTTGCTTGGTGCTGAAAGGATCAGTTCAGTGCTGGATCTGGCAGTCTCGTCTCCTTATATACCCCATCGCTACACTTGACAGATCACACTAAACCAGTCCACGTCTATCTTAAGAAAAACAAAAATTGTCCTTAACAACTGCCGCGCTTTTTACAAGACCGCCTGTGCTTCTAAGCGAACGCACAAACGCGGAACGAGTTCTCAGCTCCCACGGTGAATCATTGCAATTAGGCGTGAGCCCTCCAGCGTTTACGCGCGAAATACAGGATATCGAAGCTGTCTCCGCGCTTGGTTGCCCATTCCACAAAGCTCTGTGCTCTTGTCTGTTTGTTGCGGTTATATAACAGTGGTTACCCCATGTCGCAATGAAATTCGCTCCCCGCCATAAGCAGTGCTTAGGGTTCACCTTCAGGGGGGGGGGGGAGGGGGGGCGAAGGTTCGTTGCAGCGCCCTCTCCCTATTATGTCAATGTTTGGGACTGACTTTGCCCCCCCCCCCCTATCCCCCCCCCCACATATTCTGTCAATGTATGGGGCTGGCTTTGCGCCCCCCTTCTCCCCCCCCTGCACCGCCCGTGCGCACGACTATGCTCCCAGCTGTACTTCATGTAATAAATGAAGCGTAGTGTTCCAAAGGGCGCAAGTTACATTTTAGTGATTTTACGCTTCTATAGACAACGTAGCATTTCGCATGGCGCTACAGTCGCTTCGCTGAAGCATTTTTATTTTCCAATAAACACTTTGAAAGCGTTGTCCCCCCCAGCATAGCCGCAACATCGGTACTCAGCGTTTTATTGCGATAGCAATTATATGGACACTCGCGGCTGGTTTTCGCCGTCGGCGTCATTTGCCGTATATGTATATGTATATATATAACCGGGCCCGCCGGTCGTTCGTGAGCGTGAAAAGACGCGAGGGGGGGGGGGTCCCTCGAGCGACCTTCGATTTTACGAGCGGGGCGCGCGCGTTATCTCCCCTTCTCGGCGGCCGACAGTGGACGGGGGGGGGGGGGGGGGGGGCGACGTTCGATTTTACGAGCACGGGCGCGCGCTTTTAAAGACGATAGTCTTTCTTGGGATACCTAAACGGAGAAATTTCGGTCTGTCTGTCTGTCTGTCTGTCTGTCTGTCTGTCCGTTTGTCTGTTTGTCGGCACGTCACACGATTGAGCTAGTTGGCCAAACTTTAACCCCCTGCCTTACGACCTCCAATCATGACCAAGAAGCATGTGTTCATACGGGTGAGCGTGGGCAATTAAAAATCAAATATTACGCATACCTGAGGCACAACATCAATACCTTAGTACTATTCACAGTGTTCCTTTAAAACAAAATCTATAGATAGGTAATTATAAAGATCCTAGTGTTTATTACGCGGCGCTGTTGTGTACAAAACAAATCTCCGCCCAGTGATTTAACTTCGACGCTGTGGCTGGCTGTGGTGCTGCCACCTGGCAGCAGCATTGTTCAACACAAGCCGATGTTCCCCGGTAGCGCTGTAGATGGCGTCCTCTTTTGTTTTATCAATGCCAGCCAGATGCGGCTGATTCATCGTAGAAGAGCGCTGTCTCAGGCAAGGCAAAACATATATGGCCGCTTGATGAAATACGACCCACTCTACAAGACATGATCAGAGAACGCAGAGAAAAGACCGACGACCAAATTTCAGCGGAGAAACGCCGGCGTCCGTCTAAGCGCGCCCGGAAAACGTCCGAAAAACGAGCCCAGCGGCTAGCCCAGCTATTAAATTGTGGTACTCATGCCGCTCATGCAGTGCAGTCGGCACAAGACTATCGTCTTTCGACGACATTTGCAGCGAAGCACGCAGATACGCGGCCAATTTTATCTCCCCTTCTCATCTCCCCCTTCTCGGCGGCCGGGCCGGCGTACCCTTCTGCGTGCTGCGCTCTCAACGCGAAGAGAATTCTCTTAAACAAGCGTTTTCTAGAGTTGCGTGAGATCGGATCCAAAAAGAGTTAGCTGCCAGCCTCACTTCGTATAACATTACAATTTTTTGCTATCGCATTCATTGCTTCACCCTTGCGGTGAAACTGTGACTTTTTATTTATTTGTACCAAAATGTAAATAAAACTATAGTTTTATGTTGGGTAAAGTGCCGATTGGACTGTTCTGTGAAATGATGTTGACCAAGACCAAATGCGGGTGAACATGACAAGGGCTTTATCTACTGCTATTAATTGGTCATTCATCCGACAATAATGACCGTGCAAAGCGAATCTAGCAAAACACATCCGAAACTGGGCAAAAGAAGTAAACAGCAAAGTCGTAGACGAGCAGACAAGCGACGACGACAGAATAATCAAGCATGTTCGCTTCTTGAGTGGTGAGACACCTTGGTTTTTTTTCAAGAAAATGCGGGTATAAAGTAGTGCATACTTTATTTAACGCGGTAGTGTAGAATAACTCGTTTCCTAGAAATTGCGGTGTCGGTGTTCAGCGGCGTTAGCGGCGGTGTTTTCGGTTATGAGCGAAAAAGCAACGTTGGCCTTGAGTGAAAATTCGTAGTAGATGAAAATAATGATGGGAACCGGACGGCGTTTGCACTTTGGCTTTCCTTGCCGCACATTTCATTAGGTCTCCACCGAGAAGTGAAGGTAGGCTAACGAGTGGGAAGGCAATAGTGCGTGTTTGTGTGTGTGTGCGTGTGTGTGCACGTGTGTGTGAGGGTGTGTGCGTGCGTGTGTGAGTGTGTGTGCGTGTGTCTGTGTACGTGTGTGCACGTGTGTGTGAGTGTGTGTTAGTGTGTGTGCGTGCGTGTATGTGTGAGTGTGTGTGTGTGCGTGTATGAGTGTGCGCGCGTGTGTTGCATGCATGTCTGTGCATGTGAGTGTGTGTGTGTGTGAGCGTGTGTGTGTGCGTGTGTGAGTGTGTGTCCAAGCGTGTGTGTGTGTGCGTGTATGAGTGTGCGCGCGTGTGTGCTTGTGCGTGTGTGAGTGTGTGTGTGTGTGTGTGAGTGTGTGTGCGTGCGTGTGTGTGCGTGTATGAGTGTGCGCGCGTGTGTGTTTGTTAGTGTGTGTGTGTGTGTGAGAATGTGTGTGTGTGCGTGCATGTGTGTGCATGTGAGTGTGTGTGTGTGAGTGTGTATGGGAGAGAGTGTGTGTGTGTGCGTGTGTGAGCGTGTGTATGTGTGTGTGAGTGTGTATGGGAGTGAGTGTGTGTGCGTGTGTGTGTGTATGCGTGTATGAGTGTGCGCGTGTGTGTGTGTTAGTGTGTGTATGTGCGTGTGTGTGCATGTGAGTGTGTGTGTGTGAGCGTGTGTGTGCGTGTGTGAGTGTGTGTGTGTGTGAGAGTGTGTATGGGAGTGTGTGCGTGAGTGTGTGTGCGCGTGTGTGTGTGTGAGTGTGTGTGTGCGCGTGTGCGTGTGAGTGTGTGTGTGTGCGCGTGTGAGAGTGTGTGTGCGCATATCGCTATCGCATAGAACTGTTAAGCGCGCATTAGGAGTTTCCCAACTCGTAACCCTGGCTAGACATGGCTATTTTGTAGACGGATGTGTCTAGATAGACACCATACATGACTATGCTATGCTCTACTCTCCTCCTTTCCCTCCTCGTCACCATAATTTCTCATTCTCGCACTCTTGCTATCATGCTATCATGGTCTTGCCTGCGCGACGCCATACATGTCCAGGCAATATGTTTTAGTTTAGGCCTTATTCCTTTCCGTCCTCCTCACCTTCACTTCGCGTTCCCACACCCTTTCTGTACATGACTAAGCTGTAGATAGCCGTGCTACACATGGTTTTGAGCGCGTGTAGCCATGCATGGCTATGTTACTGTTTATCTTCTACCATGCTCCTTTCTCTCCACCTCACCCTCACTTCCCTTTTCCGCCCTCTTACTATTCCATAGTGTACATGGCTATGTTGTACATAGTTTTTTCTGCGTGACGCCATACATTGGCTTACTCTGCTTTACCCTCTTCCGTCGTCCTGTCTTTCCTCCTCACCCTCATTTCCTTTTCCCCCACCCTTACTATACGTTAGTATGTGCGGCTATGCTATACATGGCTCTGTCTCCATTATGCCATACTTGGCTATCCTATGCTTTACCCTCTCCCTTGCTCCTTCCAATCCTCCTTTCTTTTAGATGACTCCTCACCCTCAGTTAGCTTTCCCGCTTCTTTCTATATAGATGGCTATGATATACATGGCTATACATGGCTTTCTCTGTGTGAGGCTAAGCGGTAACATGGGATGGTAGCAAACGATGACAACAGACTTCCTTCCTCCTTACCCTCCCTTCTTCCTTCCCCTCCTATTACACCTCACGTCGCTGCTCCTCAGCTAAGCTTCCCGTTCCCGCCCCCTTGAATGGTTATGGTATAGATGGCTATGATATACATGGTTTTGCCTGCGTTACAACAGGCGACGTGAGACAAAGACGACAGTCTACGAGAACATACGAAAACAGCATACAACAGCCTGAGCCCCTAAAGTGTTCCGCGCTTAAAAGCTGGCGCCACCCTTGGAGCGACGTCCTGGGGAGGATCAGTAGCGGCGTCGTCTGCTTCGGGAGATCTGACGGGCGCTGAAAACAAAATTTTACAACGCTACCTGCGCTGTAATTTTTATTAAATGAAGAAATTTTCCCGGTTCAGCTGTGCACTTGATAACACTTGAAAGCACTGCAATGTGCAGTCGCTCGCTTTGAAGGCATACTCGGTGCCGCAGTGCAGGACGAACGCAACGGAGCTCGGTTTCAGCGTTCACACGTCTCCTCAAGGGAAGAAGCAGCGTGAAGCTTAGATTTTGAAACTTCGAAATTATAAAGAGCCAACGGCTACAACACAAGTTTGCAGCGAGAAGTTCCGCGAGGAAGATTTCTGCTTCGGCTTGGGGCTCCGAATGTGGGTGAGTAGCAGAAAGCGTGCACTGGGACGCTCGCACAGCACGCCGTCGGCTCATGGGGCCTTATTCCCGAAAGGTGGCCCGTATGTTAACCAAACTCCTTCGATCCCTTAATTAGGTTCACTCCCCAATTCAAGTTGGCCTATCCCAACTTTAATTGTTGTCTACGAAGCCGTATGCATTCTTGTTGGTAATGTGGTACCACCTTTTGCGTTATAGACACCATTCTGTCGCCCAAATTGTTGGAAGAGCTTGCAAAAAATGTAGCGCATTAAAACTTTACATTGCGGTCACACCTTGTTTGTGCTCCGCTTTTCAGCTACTTTTTGTAATAGCATGTTTTTTATTTTTTTCACTGTGATTTCGACCTCAGGCGGGTCCTCGTGTACCGCTATACTATGGAGAATTAGTCCAGGGAACGCTGTCATGTGATATTTTCTCACCATATATTGCACGATGCCACGTGTTTCGCCTCGTACACTGCTTCTCCCGCTAACACCTGTAACGAAGCCTACACTCTTAAGCTTTAGTCTACACACATTCTGATTCTATAGATAGTGGCGAATTTGCTGGAATGAAAAAGGAGTGGTCGAAATCATGCTGAAAAAGAATGCGCTCCACACGGCGTATCTTCATGTTTGTCTTAACACCAAGAAATGAATGTACTAGATTAAAAAAAAAAGAAAGCCTCTCGAAATTGCGCGCTGCGGAAACTGATAAACCTAGAGCGCGACGCCATTTGAGTAGTCATAAAAATGAAACGTCTGAGGAATTAGAGGAAAAATAAATAAAACTTGCGAACAGTGCGTACAGTTCGCCGTCAGCTCCACGTACCTTTGACTTGTGAAGAAGTTATTTTGGGAAAGTTTTGATAACGTCCACCGAACAAAGGTTACTTAGGTATGCCATTGTAAATGCTCTTATATGCTGGGACCGCGTGATTGCTTAACTCGTGGTCTATTCTGGCATATTCCATTTATTTACACAGGTAGACCAATTTGAGAGTGTATGTTACATAGTTTAGCTTTAGGGATTACCTGCCTTTCACGCAAGAAGCTTGTTTTGGGATACCCCATCTTGGGGACGGTGCGCAGTGTGCGCTCAGTGCACATATTTTGATGACAAATAGCGCCTGAAAATAATTCTGCGCTTCTTTTTGTCCAAGATTATTATTTTGATTGTGGAAACTTGTCTCGCTTCGAAAGGATTCACAGAATTGCCCAGGAAGGCTTGCGCGCGGTGTTCTCGCAGATCAGCGATAGCGAAACCTATGAAGAACTCGCCGGCCCTTTTCTACCTACCACGCAAGAGAGTCGTGCCCGATAGAGGGCGACTGCGTCCCTCCTCGCTCCCAATTGTGGTTTATAATCGAAACTCGTTTATAGGCACGCAGTGGTCTTAAACATTTGTTCTTGGGTGAAACTACAATCTTTCGCAGCGCATCACATGTGTTTCCGGCAGTTGCCTGTTACAAGAAGGGATGAGGTTCACGACGACAACTATACGTATGCGGTAATTCATGGGTACCGAGTCAAATACGCTTCTTTATTTACAGCTTCAAACAATGCTACATGAGTCGCAAGTTTTCTTCATGTCTATTGCCAGCCATTTCGCCACTTTTGCGTCATAGTTGAATGGTGGCGGGCACAGAGGGGCGCGCAATCTGCTTGGCCGTGCTACCACCACCCGTGGCCGTATCCACCGCCTCCGCCGCCTCCACCACCTCCGCCACCGCCGTAGTGTCCGTGGTGCTTATGAATCACGATGACGTGGTGGTGCCCATGGCCACCTCCTCCGCCTCCGCCGCCGCCGCCACCACCACCACCACCATAGCCTCCATAATGGTGGTGTCCGGCGTCCACAGTAGACACAGCAAATAGAGCTGTTAGCACCAGCAGAGCAACCTGTTTGGAAGGGACGGCAAGTGCAACCCGATGTTAAATATGTAGCCGAAACACCGTATGACCCAGCATTAGTGAATGAGGATTTTCTATATGGATAACATTTGTCAGTCATTTTTCGAGCGTAGTACCAAGTTAGAGGACAACTTCGGGCCTTAAATGATCGCACTTAACCCTTTGATGGTTTTCGCCGTACATGTACGGCAGCACCTAACAGTGCCCAAATGGTTTTCACCGTACATGTACGGCACGGCCTTTATCTTTAAAACGCGCGCTTGTTTCGATCATTTCTCTCTCTCGGCGTGTGCTGCCACACTTCAGGAACACGTGGAATTTTTTTCAAGCGCCGATGTTTCTCTGATGTTTTTTCGTTTTGCTTCGCAAAGCCGCGCTCTGGCAAATCCCCGCTTGCGCACCCGAGCGCGTTCGCGATCCGGCTGGTTTAAACGCGCGAAGCATGGCAGTATATTTCTTGCTTGGAATATACTGCCATGCTTCGGAAAGCTGTGAAATTTTTTTCATGCGGCGGTGTCTCTCCGTTGTTGCTTTTTTTATGCTTCGCAAAACGGCACCGGCTATCGCTTGCGCATCTGAGCGCGCCCCTGCGGTGCGGCTGGTTTAAAACGCGCGCCTTTTTCGATCACTTCTCTTGCTTCTTGATATGTGCTGCCACACTTCGGAACACGTGGAATTTTTTCACGCGCCGATGTCTCTCTGTTGCTTTTTTGCTTTCCAAGGCGGCGCGTGTGGTGCGGCTGGTTTCGGTTTCGTCCTTCCTTGGTTATCGCTTCTCGCGCCCGCAAAGATGATGGCTGTTTGGTTTCTAATCTCTCAAGGGGTGAGCGCTTGTGACTCTCTCGTTTATGGCTCCTCGGGGCGCGATTACATCTGTTTCGGGAGGCGCTAAATTAGACAAACCACGCCGCCGTGGTTGAGTTTTCTGTTTAGGGAACTCGGAGAAAAGCTAACTCCTTCTCGTTGACGATAAGACGAATGATTAATTATAATAGCTTTTTCACTCGTTTTGTTTTCCGGACGGGCTCACAACACCACAGTTTCCTTCCATGCGCTCAGTCACGCTGTTCGCCTAGGCTACGGAAGTGCGCGCCGGTTGCTCTGGTGCTAGGGAGTCGAGCGGCGATTCTTCCGATGTGAACTATTCGCCAAGTGCCGAATCTGATTCATTGGATGTCATTTCGTCAGGCGAGGATTTATTTACGAGTTCAGGCTCGGACGATGATGACGGAACGACATCTTGAAAGCGTGCGCGGTGAGACGATCCGGATCGGATCAAAGGTGACTTTTCCCCCTAATGTTTAGGGTTAGAGGAAAAACATTTTTTACCGGGAAAGTACTCTGGTGCGCTTATTTTTGTATGTCTATGATCTATGTTTATTATAATGCATAATTTTTATTTATAAGGAATCGTAAAAGTGTTTTTGTTTAGGATATTGCTTGATGTTACTATGAATAAACCATGTGTATGTAAAAACACAAAATGATTTTTTGTCACTTTACGGTCACGAAAAAAAAGTTTGGACAATTTTTTTCTGAAATAGAATGGTTTGAAGAATTTATTTCAGCAATAAAAAAATTACACATTTTTGGCACGTATTTCGCGAAAAAATTCGACCCTGAAAGGATTAATATAGGAATAGAAATATTACTGGAATCTGACCGAATCCACCGAAACGTGATCGAACAGTACCCCTACGTACCTGCAACGTTCGTTACGTAAATGCGCAAGGAACGCGTTTCGTAAATACACTGGAGAATATTATTCTGATAATAATAATAATAATAATAATATCTGGGGTTTAACGTCCCAAAACCACCATATGATTATGAGAGACGCCGTAGTGAGGGACTCCGGAAATTTTGACCGCCTGGGGGTTCTTTAACGTGTACCTAAATCTAAGTACACGGGCCTCAAGCATTTTCGCCCGCATTGAAAATGCGGCCGCCGCGGCCGGGATTCGATCCCGCGACCTGCGGGTCAGTAGTCGAGCACCTTAACCACTAGACCACCGTGGCGGGTAATATTATTCTGAAGCACGGAATACAACACCGAAGTTTTGGTAAATTTGAAAGCGTAGTTAGGTATGCTGCTTTACTGACCCTGAGTTGCAAGTCGGATACAAGCAGCTAAAGCGGTTACATGAACATGAAGGCGTGCTTCAGAGAGGCTGGCCGACGTTTCGATTCGTGGACCCTATCTTAGAGAAAGGCGCCGTGTCATCTATGGCATGTTAGTTAAAAAGAGAATTTAGTCCTTGACCTGGTGTTGAGGACTAAATAATGACGTGGCGCATTTAAGAACGATACGTCCCCGTATCGAGACATCGGCAAGCCTGCTTGTTCATGTGACCGAATTCCCACCTTTACTTTAAGCTATGACATAAGAAAACGGTAGAGAATGATTCTGATTTTTTCTCATTACTTTTTGCATAGCGAAATAGTCTCCCATGGGCGAACTGGGTATAAACGCAGTCTTAGCATCTTCCCGCCTAGCAAGGTTATTTTATTTGTGAGCCTCATTTTGATGTCGAACGATATGGCTATCTCCAAATAATCCCCACCTTACTTTAGTTCAGGCATGGTGGTAAGACTATTACTTTTGCCACTGTCCTCACTAAATTACATGGTAAGGGCTATATTGATAATTCCAACTTTCTAGTTTACAATATCAAAAGTCAAGTTTCTCTAAACGTAGACGTTTTGTTACTAAGCTCAATACGTACCACTGCCTTCATTCTAATCCGGAGCTCTCCAAGTTCTTGCTTGCTTGATGGTGGAAGGATTAGTTCAGTGCTGAGTCTGGCGGTCTGCACTCCTTATATACCCTCCAATCGATACACTTGACAGATCCCACTAAACCAGTCCACTTCTACATTGACAAGAACAAAAATTGTCTTTAACAACGGCTGAGCTTTTTACAAGAACGTCGCCACTTCTACGGGAACGTACACACGAGGAACGAGTTCTCAGCTCTCTAGGGAAATCGTTACAATTAGGCTTGTGGCCTCCAGCGTTAACGTGCGAAATACAGGGGATCGAAGCTGTCTCCGCGCTTGGTTGCACATTCCACATAGCTCTGTGCTCTTGGCGGTTTGCCGCGGTTATATAACAGGGAAAGCCGCAATGTCGCAATCTAATTTCCTTCCAGCTGAAATTCATGTATTAAAGGAAGCATTGTCTTAAAAGTGAGCAAGTTACATTTCAACGATTTTATGCTTTTATAGAAAACGCAGTGGTGGCTCAGAAGGTGCGCTGTAGTGCTTGTGTTTTTCTAAAAGCATTTTCAAAGCTTTGTGCCCCTAGCATAACCACAACGTGTGTCGTCAGCACTTTGTTTTTTAAGGCAAAATATAAATAAAATGTTAAGTTTAGCTTGGTTAAAGTCGCGATTTGGCTGTTCTGAGAAATAATGTTCATGAAAGCAAAATACTGGTGGACTAGACAAAAGCTTTTTGTATTGCTATTTGATTGCCATTCATCAGAAAATAATAATCGTGCCAAGCGTATCAGCAAAACACATCCGAACCGGGGCAAAAGAGGTAAACAAGAACTAAGACGTATAGGGACGAACAAGTGACGATGACGGGAGACATATAATCAAGCATGCTCAATTATTTAATGGCCAGACACCTTTGTTTCTTCATGGAAATTCGGGTATAAACTAGCGCATACTCTATTTTAAAGTTAAAGCGTTTAAGAGCTGATTTTGCAGAAATTCCGGTGTTGGCGTCAGCGGCGTCGGCGGTGGCGCCTTTGCTTGAGCGAGAAAGCAGCGTTTGTAGTGAGCGAAAATTTGAGGTAAAGGCAAATGAAGATAGAAACCGGACGGCGTTTGCACTTTGGCTTTCCCAGCGGCACAGTTTAGGTCTCCACAGAGAAGCGAACGCAGGCTATCGATTGGGAATGTTATAGTGTGTGTGTGTGTGTGCGCGTGTGTGCGTGTGCGTGTGTGTGTTTGTGTGTGTGTGTGCGTGTGTGTGCGTGCGTGCGTACGAGCGTGTGTGTGTGCGTGTGTGTGTCTGTGTGTGTGTGTGCGTGTGTGTGTCTGTGTTTGTGTGTGTCTGTGTGTGATTCTTAAGGTACCCCCTAATGGGGGTTTCCGCAGCAATTTAGTGCGTTCGTTGCGTTTGTGTATGATACAGAAATGAACAGGAGTTTGAAAATTTAGATCACATTTAAAAGTCGCTTTGGTGAGGTATCTGTTGTAATGTATTTTACGTGAAGCTCAACATGGATTTAGAGGTGGTTTCAGCACCCTATCGCAACTCAGTGAATTCACTAACAATATCATCAAGAATCACGATGTGGGCGATCAAATGGACCCGATCGTCATTATTTTTTCAAAAGCTCTCGGTACTCTGTCGCACTCGAAACTATTAAATAAGCTCATTGTCGTCCTTAAGAACCAAGGATTAGTCAACTGGATTGCTTCTTTTCCCTCAAATTGGTCTCAGTATGTACAGTTAAAGTCTGTTCAATGATCTGTATCCAGTGTAACGTCTGGCGTGCCCTGAAGGCTCAATAATACGGGTCTCTACTTTTTCTAATTTCCATAAATGATCTACCCCATAACGTTCCCGCTAAACCCCGCATGTACGCCGATGACTGTGTCTTATACCATGCGATTAAAGCCCCGAACAATACCATCATCCTTAATGATTCATTTGCATTAAGTCTTGTCATGGTATGACACCTGGAGGATACAAATTAACTTCCGTAAAACTGTCTTCATGTCATTTACTGAATGTTCTCTTGCTTCTTCTTTTGCTTATTCAATTAGTGGTACGCCTCTAGAAAATGTGTCTGAATACAAATATCTAGGTGTTGCATTTACTAAGGATCTGTCTTGGTCATATCACGTTGTAGTTATGCGTTACCGTACCCTTAGAAGACTAAGGTAACCACAACACACTCTTCGTTCGGCCCCAACCACCACAAGACTCCTTACAAAACTCTAGTTCGTCAAAAAACTCCAGTACGGCTATGTCATATGGAACCCTCACAATATATCTGACATGAAAAAATAAATCTGTCTCGTAGAATGCATTACGCTTTATACATCGTCACTACGACAAGTATTTTTCACCTAGTTGTCTTCATAGTCTTCAGCTTACTCGACTCTCTTTTGGTCCGCAAGCTGAGAACTTTAAGTTTTTTTACGCTATTACTCACTGTCAACGATTTCCTTTACACAGCAACTACATCACACACGCTAAATCAACACCTACCAGACTTCATCATGAGCTGAACATGTCTGCATTTAACCACCAAAGAAAGACGTATAAACACAGTTATTTTGTCCACACTATTTACTAAATATGGAATGGCTTACCCGGCCATGTTAAATCTCTACACCTTGATGAATTCCTTTTGTTCATTACTAACCACTGATTTTCATGTTCTGTACATTTTGTGTTGTATTGCAACTTTTGTATTCGGCCTCCACTCCTGCGATAGCCCTTTACGGCTACAGTATGTTGAAATAAATAAATAAATAAATAAATAAATAAATAAATAAATAAATAAATAAATAAATAAATATTACTATAAGACACAACGCTTAAGTTGTTCTCACCCATCAGCATTGACTTTTGATCGTGCTTAGGTTTCTGGTCAGTTTTGTGAAATCTTAATTGAAGTTTTGTTCCTAAATTTAGATTCTAGTCGAATCTCTGCGTACTCGGTGTTGCCTCCGCCCTTCTTCAAGTGATCCTTCTATTGAATAAGCTGTGAGTCTGGGGACATTGGTGTTACGAAAAATCCACCACTACAACAAAAAAAGAAAAAAAAAGAAAAAAATACGTGACGCTTTCACCCAAGAACCCTCCTTAACCGCCGCTGACGCTTCTTCAAAATAGGGAAATAATGACAATAATTCAAATACGACGCATTCAAAATTTATTATGCAATGTCTGTTGGTTGCCAATATAATAATAATAATAATACTTGGGGTTTCCCTTATGAAAATGACTCTTGATTTTCCATTGCCGGATTGTGATCGAATTATTGACTTTGTGGCGGCAGCCAAGCCAAGCCAAGCCGCCAGGCAGCGCCACCCTCCGCTGCTCTCCGGAACCTCCAGAGAACCTGAATAAACAGTTGATGTTTGGGATCCACGCCGCGCGGTCGTGTCTTCTTCTCCCGCGCGTACACGCGTCCCAACAGTGGTGACCCGGACGAGGCTTACCGCCTTTTTCAAGCGATCGACGCCATGGAGACTCCCCCTGACGCACCGGCCATCTCCGCCGTCGACATCAGGCTCCCGCCGTTTTGGACAGCGGACCCGCAGCTGTGGTTCCTGCAGGTGGAGTCCCAATTCACCGCTCGTCGTATTGCCGCTGAGCTAACAAAGTACCACCACGTGGTCGCCAGCCTCCCACCGGCAATAGCGAGCGAGATACGCGATCTGCTGGTCGCTCCACCTGCAGAGAACGCGTACACAGCGCTCAGACAGCTGCTCATCAGCCGTCTCACGCCGTCGGAGCCTCAGCGACTGCAGCAGCTACTGCACGACACCGAGCTCGGGGACCGGACGCCCAGCCAATTGTTGCGCCACATGAGGCAGCTGTTGCACACGGCCGGCGCAGCCACCACCGATGCCGACAGCAGACTGCTTCGCGAGCTGTTCCTACAGCGACTTCCGGTCAACGTGCGCATGGTCCTCGCCTCGGCTGCCGACAAACGCCTGTCTCAACTCGCCGAGCTCGCGGACTCGGTGCTGGCGGTCGCTCCGCCGTCCGTCGCGGCGCTACAGCCAGACATCGCCGGCGGCGCGCCCACGACCACGCTGCATGGCATCCGGGAGCAGATATCCCGCCTCGCCGATACCGTCGCAGCGATGCAGGCCCGCAGCACTCCCGAGGAGCGCCAGCGCCCAGCAGTGCAACAGAGAATCTGCTGGTATCACAGGAAGCATGGCAATGCTGCTCGCAAATGCATTCCTCCGTGCGACTATGCGGGAAACGGGAGCGGCCGGCACTGAGGACGACCAGTGTCGCAGAGGCCCCCGAACGTCGTCCATCAGTGTTTTTCCTCACCGACCGCGACAGTGGCCTTCGATTCCTCGTGGACACCGGCGCTGAGGTGAGCGTGCTGCCGGTTGGGTCCACCGATCGCCGTGTCCCCAGTGCGTCCCCGCTTCAGGCGGTCAACAACACAACCATCGCCACCTACGGACATCGCTCGCTGCCACTCGATTTAGGCTTGAACAGAACGTTCCGGTGGATTTTCATCGTGGCGGCAGTGAAGTTCGCCATCTTGGGTGCGGACTTTCTTCGGCATTTCGGCCTTCTCGTCGACGTGCGCAACCGCCGCCTTCACGATCCCGTGTCGCAGGCAACTGTGCAAGGCAATCCCTCGCACCACCCTCCGCTGAGCCCCACTCTGCTCGGGCCGTCCGGTGCAGAACGTTTTACTCGCATTCTGCAGGATTTTCCCGAGTTGACGAGGCAGCCGCCAGCCAGCGCCGCGGTGAAGCACGAGGTACGCCATTACATCGCCACCAGCGGCCCACCCGTGCACGCGCGGCCTCGCCGTTTGCCTCCAGAGAAGTTGAAGGTCGCACGACAGGAATTTGAACACATGATGGAGCTAGGGATCATCAGACCCTCGTCGAGCGCCTGGGCATCTCCACTTCATATGGTGCCAAAGTCAACGCCGGGAGACTGGCGACCATGCGGGGACTATAGGGCGCTGAACCAGGTAACGACTCCAGACAGATACCCGGTACCGCACATACACGATGTCACGACGAGGCTTCACGGTGCCACTATCTTCTCGAAGATCGACCTGGTGCGGGCATACCATCAGATTCCCGTTGCCCCGGAGGACGTCCCGAAGACCGCCATCGCAACGCCTTTCGGACTTTTCGAATTCCTCCGAATGCCATTCGGACTCCGAAACGCGGGTCAGACATTCCAGCGGTTCATGGACGGTGCTATACGCGGCCTCAGCTTCTGCCACGCCTATCTTGACGACTTGCTAGTCGCCAGCAGCACTCCGGAAGAGCACGTGAATCATCTGCGCATCGTCTTCCAGCGCTTAGTGGAACATGGCGTGGTCGTGAACATGGCCAAATGCGAGCTTGGTGTGCGACAACTCTCGTTTCTTGGACACGTCATCTCGCCTCAGGAGTTCTTCCTCAACCCAACAAGGTTGAAGCCGTGCAAGGATTTCCGCAGCCGACCGCCAAGCGCCAGCTTCGGGAATTTCTGGGTTTGGTAAACTTCTACCGCCGTTTCATTCCCCGCTGCGCCCATATCCTTCAACCTCTTCACGACCTGCTGGCCACTTCACGAAATGGCTCGGACACCCTCTCCTGGTCTCAAGAAGCAAAAGAAGCCTTCTGCGAGGTCAAGGACGCTTTGGCAAACGCCGCACTGCTTGAATACCCCAGGTCCGGTGTCCCGCAGAGCGTAATGGTAGATGCCTCCGATACAGCCGTTGGGGCTGTATTACAGCAGCTCGTTGGGGGAATCTGGCGCCCGATTTCCTTCTTTTCGAGGAAGCTAACACCTACCGAGCGCCGCTACAGCACCTTCGGGAGAGAACTGCTGGCCGTGTACGCTGCCATACGACATTTTCGCCATTTCCTGGAAGGTGTAGAGTTTTTCGTCCTCACCGACCACAAGCCGCTTACTTATGCATTGCGCTCGCTAAGCTCCGACGGTGGAACGCACACAGCACGTGAACGGCGCCAAATGTCCTATATATCAGAGTTCACGACTGATATCCGCCACGTCAAAGGCGGCGACAACGAGGTAGCGGACGCCCTCTCACGGAATCCTGTGAACGCCATCATGCCCACACTACAGGTTGATCTTCCCGCTTTGGCAGCCGCTCAACGTGAAGATGACGAACTGAAACACCTGTTGACCGCGACCACTGCCCTGAATCTTGAGTGGATCCCGGTTCCCGGATCCGAGGACAAGGTTTGCTGTGACACAACCGTCAGTAGAACTCGCCCGTTCGTGCCCGCGAGCCTCCGTCGCCATGTGTTCGAGTCCTTGCACAGACTGTCTCATCCGGGGATTAGAGCCACCCAAAGACTGGTGACGGCAAGATTTGTCTGGCCGGACGTAAATCTGGACGTCCGACGCTGGGCACGCGAATGTGTAGCTTGCCAGCGCTCTAAGATACAACGCCATACCTCGACAGCACTGGGAACACTCCCCACTCCCACATTCTCGCTTTGATCATGTCCACCTGGACATCGTCGGCCCACTGCCACCCTGCCACGGAAAGGCCTACCTGCTGACCTGTGTCGACAGGTTCACCCGCTGGGCGGAGGCCATCCCTATCGCGGACATCACTGCCGAGACGGTTGCGAGTGCTTTCCTGTACCACTGGGTAGCCCGTTTCGGTGTGCCCTCCACGATAACAACAGACCGCGGCCGACAATTCGAATCAGCCCTTTTCACTGCCATCAGTCAGCTCATGGGCACCTCACGCATACGCACGACAGCGTACCACCCCATGAGCAACGGCATGGTGGAGCGCTTTCACCGCCAGCTGAAGGCTGCGCTCACGGCAACCGAGGAACACAACTGGGTGGAGGCCCTCCCACTCGTTCTTTTGGGTATAAGGTCCACCTTGAAAGAGGACATTGGCTGCAGCGCCGCTGAGCTGGTCTACGGCACGACACTCAGGCTGCCGGGAGAGCTCTTTGCGCGCGGCTCAGAGGAGGCATCCATAGCTTGCAGCGACTATGCACTTCGCCTACGCAACGTCATGAGCAAACTGCGCGCGGTACCTCCACGGCCCCCAGGGTCGCGTGTGGTGCACGTCGACCCACAGCTCACATCGTGCCCATATGTGTTTGTACGACACGACGCGGTTCGGCGACCTCTTCAGCCACCCTATGATGGGCCGTTTCAAGTCCTCCGCCGTGGCAACAAGCAATTCACAATCAAGAGAAACGGCCGTGAGGAGGTCGTGTCGTTGGACCGCATCAAGCCAGCACACATGGACCGTGACGACGCCGTGTTGCCTCCACTAAGGGAATCATCGCCAGGACCCCCAGCTTCAATGCCAGCCCAAGTCCACGAGGTGCCCTCCCGGCTGACGCACAGTGGGCGGCTATCAAGAGCACCCACTCGCCTGGACCTTTAACTCCGTTCGGCAACTCACTAGGGGGAGTGCTGTGGCGGCAGCCAAGCCAAGCCAAGCCGCCAGGCAGCGCCACCCTCCGCTGCTCTCCGGAACCTCCAGAGAACCTGAATAAACAGTTGATGTTTGGGATCCACGCCGCGCGGTCGTGTCTTCTTCTCCCGCGCGTACACGCGTCCCAACAACTTCATTGATTATCCATGGTTCCGCAATACTCATTGACTTACTTCAATACTTCGTCCACAAAATTTCTGTTGAGCAGTTCGCAATAAAAGTTTCATTGACTCATTTAAATAGAAATACCATTGAGGGAATACTTCGTCAACAACATTTCTGTTGAGCACTTTGCAATAAAAATTTCATTGACTCATTTCTATGAAAATACCATTGAGGAAATATTTCGTCAACAATATTTCTGTTGAGCATTTTGCAATAAAAATTTCATTGACTCATTTCTATCGAAATGCCATTGAGGAACTATTTCGTCAGCAATATTTCTGTTGAGTAGTTTGCAATAAAAATGCCATTGACGCAGTTATGTCGAAACACCATCCAGGAATTATTGACTGCCGATGCAACTATCGTGCGACTTAATGTAGTTCCCGCGCCATTAACCTCTGGTAAGCCCCATTTATTTCACTCAGTGCCATCTCACAAATTTCGATACTGTAGGTCCGTCCTGGATACACACACGCACACGCACGCACGAACAAACACACACACACATGCACACGCAGGCACGCACGCACGCACGCACGCATGCACTCGCGCATTGGTTGAACAATTCGGTGGTGGTCCAGCATTCGTGAAAGTTCTGGTACTGACGAAGGCCGTGCCGCGGCCAAAATGGTCACAAACTAGTATAATACAGGCAATTTTCGTAAGGGCGCCCTTTCATTCCTCCAACTAAATGTGCACCGGACCTGCAGAACTTCCTCCCACAATTACCTTTGAAATTCCACGTTTCTTTCACAAACATTCTTCGTGGCTCTCTCTTCTCGACCGACCCTTTCTTGTGAAACCTGTACCTCGCGCTACGACTGATAAATGAAGATAGGTTGGGCGTGCAGGCGTGGTTTGCACATTCTCAAATTCTGTATGGCGTGCGTCAGGGGCGTAAGTTTTTTTTTTTTTTTTGGGGGGGGGGGGCGGGGGGTGGGGGGCATTGGGGATGGGTTCAACTGCCCTTGTCATGCGTGTGTTTATATACGGATGCAATGGTAAATAATTCTGGGGGGTGTTGAACAGCCCCCCCCCCCCCCCTCCTCGCCCTTTCGTCACGTACGCCGATGGTGTGCGTGTCGTTCTCTTTCATCGTTATTTACCACTCCGAGAACAGTTTTTGTGTATGCGCGGGTTCTTTGACTCTGACTTCTCTGGGAGCAAAGATGCTACAAAAACCCATCGGAAACTTGTAAATATTGTCTTGTATTTATAGATCGGATACTTAACGAACACAGTAACTCGCAAAAGAGAATAAAATCCTTGCAAGCAGTGTGTGCCCGTTCCGCCTTTGTTTCTTCAATGCCAAGCAGTGGCGTAGCCAGGGCGTGGCACACCGGGCACGTGCCCCCCCCGAAATTTTTTTTCGCCATGGCATGCAGAGCGAAAAAATGACCATTGCAGGCAGGTGCCCCCCTCCGAAATCAAGGAAGTGCCCCCCCCCCCCCCCCCCCCGAAAAACATTTCTGGCTACGCCCCTGATGCCAAGGGCAACGTATTTCGTGGAAAACTGCAAAGCGCAACTTCGAAGCGGAACAACAATCACATTGAACACAGGACAACAGCTTTTTTTTTTTTCAAGACATAAGTAGAAGAATTGAGTATTTTTGTTGCGGTTACTATTGAGTATATTGGCTTTCTATTCAAATGTAAACGAACTTGCCCAGAAACATAGTCATCGGCAGGATTTTCTCTTGGGGGGTGCAAACCAGTGTTGCATCGCGCCTGGGGGGAGGGGGGACAGCATTGGTGTACCTTGGGTGAGGGCAAGTGCTGGTGAGGCTTGAGGGGGGCAAGTGCCCCTTTTGCACCCCCCTGCCGACGCCCATGCCCAGAAACGAAGTTTGTTAAACCATATTTTTTCGATTAGCTGTTGCCCTTCTATAAAAGTTTTCTCCTGCTTTTATTACGACGACATGCAATGTACTTTTAAATAATGTTTCAGCGGGAGATTTGAAATTCATAGTATGCATACGAACTTCCTTACGTGTGCCATTTGAAATATATCAATTAAGGCTAACAAGGTACATCAATACGAAAGAAGTTGCAGCTGAATCATCATCAATGCGTCACGCTTAGGGCGACTAAGGGCGAGGAATTGATGGTGAAATTTATTCGTTGCTCAATACGAAGAGGTATTAACTGGTACTGCGAACACTTGTCAAAAGGTGTGGGTTTTCTACGTGCATTTGTTTTACACACGCATGGACGCACACTTTTAGCCAGCCGTAAGGACAACAGTTGTTACTGCTAGCAGTAATGAAAACGCACCCCTCGTGTACAGATGCTGCATATGTTTAAACAACAAAAGCGCAGTAGTAGTATTAAGAACCGAGCTGACGCGGTTGCTGACGCCCGATCGTACAAAAGGCGCGCGTGCGAGAAAGAAGTGGGGAACAAGGCATGGCCTCCGAGATTGCACGTCGGCGCGATCTAAGAGGCCGTGAATAGACTCTAGCATGGTCGACAGCTGGGTCGTTGGTATGGTTCCATATTATTTAAAGCAGCCCAAAGGACAGGACGAAGTGGGCACAACGCTTACTCGCAACTAGAAGGTTTATTAAAAGAAGCATAAAAAGAAAACAAAAATGAAGTGACCCAAACGAACTGCGCCATCGCCGCCACGTGCGAATCTTGCCAACATGCGCGAAGGCAAAAAGAAACGATTAAAAAAAAACAGCGATTGGTAAACAGTTTTAACGTCTTAACACTAGATAGGCAGCAACAAGGTATAACAAAAAACAAAACACAAAAGCCAAAGAGCATCTGTCATGGCATCTGTCTACCCCGCCTCCAAAAAACTCATTTCGGTCAACGCAGTTAAAAAAACTCAGCCAGGCCAACGCAGTTCAAATCGCGCGCCCGCTGAGCGAGAGCCAATCAGTTCAAACCGGAGAGCGCGCAAGCGCAGTCGGCGCGGTGACGTTTAAGACTTGCCCGGACTCGGACGCTCTCGTTGCGAACAAAGTTTGCTTCGCGTACGTACTTTTGCCGTGTTTATCAACATTACGCGTGGTTATCGTCGTTGAATGGACACGTAGTACTGCTTACATTGCGTGTCGGTGCGTACGGGTGGTTCGGGTTGTTGTTTGACACGGAATCTACGGCGGCGATGCGTCGTCGTAGGCCCAAACAACGGACGTGCAGCCGGCGCAGCTTTGTCAGAACGGGATCACAAGCGCGCCTTTTGACGAGACTCACAGGACTCACACCAGCGGATACCACACTTCGGTGAGTTCAGGAATGTTGTCAAATCGGGTAACTGAGTTACATTAGTGCGTGACGACTTTTATGCAGGGAAGAGTGCTCGGGCGGCGAGTTACCCCGCTGTGCAAGATAAAGGGCCTGATACGGAAGTATGCATTGCGCTAACATCTTTGCTTTCTGTGCTTGGCCGTGTGTGTTGCCGTATGCATTGATTGCAGCTGTAAACAAGTCGACGAATGCACTTTCCATTAGCGATTCTGTGCTCTTGTCATGCAAGCCTTGTGTTGCTGAGCCGTTATTCCTTGGTTGTGTACAGTGCGAGATCGTCGCCTGAAGCGACTTGTACAATGCCTTGTCGCCGTTAAAGTGGGTCTGCTTCTAAACGTACTAGTTCCACATGCACTTGACTTTATAGTTCAATAAGCATGGGTATAATGAACTAACGTGCAAAGGTAGACGGGGACGCAGATAGAATGACACAATGCTGTCATGCATACGCTACGCTGCTCAGAGCATGCCTCAGGTTGCATTGCCGTATTCCGTGCTGCGTCGCTTTTGCAAATAATTAGCACGATTGTGCATTGGATAATATAATAATCTGGCTGCGCAAGGTCGCTGCTCGTAGCACTTAGATGTGTACAAGAAGTCCACTGGAAGCCGTGCATTTGTGTGAATCGTGCTGTAGATACAAGTAGTAACAGGAAGTACCACACATACAGTGGCGTAGCCAGGGGGGTGGCACACTGGGCCCGTGCCCCCATCGAAATTTTTTTTCGCCATGACTTACAGAGCGAAAACTTACCATTTCAAGGAGCCCCCCCCCCCCCCCCCCCCGCCCCCCGAAAAAAAAATTCTGGCTACGCCCCTGCACACAGACAACTGTAAACTGAGTTAATGGGAAGTCGCACAGCGTGCATGTAGCGTGTTTTCTTTTTTGGACATGACAGATTTTTTATAAACGTTGTATGACAGTCGGGCTCCTGTAATTTTCGCACAGGAACTCTTAAGTCGAGGCGTAAATTCTTTGCCGCAAGCAAAGTTACATTGACGCAGCTAATCGTTTCTCCACTTTTTAATTAATGTCATGAGGGAAGTGGTTGATGTTAGACCGATATAGTGCGTTCCAGGTTATGGCATGCCAACCTTCTTTTTTTCTTTGAATTCACGAACATTGCATGTAATCCGAGATGTTCAACTTCGAATTTTATGGGTGATGTCGGAGCTAGGAGCGCCCGGCGTGCCGGCAACGTGGCGCCTCTGAAGTACACATGACGAGGACGTGACGACATTTGAAAAAAAAACTTGGTATAGTTGCACTCAAGTCAGTAATTAAAAGTAGTTAACAAGTTATTGATGGTTAGTGTCAGTTGAAGTTACGCTTATTAAGCAAGTGCATGCTCTGCTTGTTGCTGTATTTGAAAAAAAATTGGGCCAGACATTTATCTTGTCATTTCATATTTTCTTTCTGTTCAAACACAAATTCTTGTAACAGTGAAGTAGCACTGTTGCAACAGCTTCTTATCCCAAATGGTTTAGGCTGTGCTGGCGCATTGAAACACTACTTGATTGTGTTGTACTGTACAGTTTTTGTTTTCCTTGGTGCTTTGATAGAGAAGGAGGAATTTAAATGGGGCTGTTATTTGCACAATTCAGTACTAAGGTGTAGGATTCCGTGAAACTGGCAACAATGCTGCTTTGTTTATCTAGTTATCAGAGAACGCGGTATGCGATTTGTGCTCTGGCGTGCTTAAAGCACTGAGAAATTGAACAAACAAAAGAAAGGGAATAAATCAAGGGCTTATTTTCTTTGTTAGACACAACCTGATGAAGCCAAGGGAGGCATAGGGGAGATCATTCGTAGTTTTTAAATGTAGTGTTGTAATTATGACATAAATTAAGAGGAATTAATGTGGACAAAAACACAACATACTGCTGCCAGGGCCTGAACCTACAACAAAGTATTGCATCTGATACTCCATAGCTTTAGCTACCACAAAGTCGCTCTCTCATCCACCCAGTGGGCACCTCTGTGTGTGTAATACCGGCAGTGCCACACCAGCATTCACAGCCATGCTGGTATCGCGTAGCGCGGGATCTCCTTGCGAACTGGTAGCTGACCAATACACGCTCAAATGCTACCTGAGGGCATCAAGCTTGCTGGCACGAGGCCCTTGCTATGAAAGAACAAAAGGGGGGTTGAATCAAGGGCTCATTAAATTGAACAGAAATTGCACATTTATCATAGATGTATTCATTTATTAGGGGGGTGCTGCTGAAGTTTTCTTGGGTTCAATTGACCTATATGGCAAGCTGTATATTTCATCCTTTTTTGTTACACAAGGGCAGGAAAGTTCAACACCTAATGCATTATTACAATTGTTTGCAGTGAGCCATTACTCCTCTAATACTTGTTCTTAATCCATCCTGGGCCCATTTTCGAGGACAATATTGGTATATAAACATATGCTTATGTCAAGCCATCGTGTTTAATATTTACTACTTGTGTACTGTAAGGCCTCTTTTGTGCGCAAATTTATGAAACTTTTTGTGGTGTATCTGTTATGCATGTTCCCGGCACAGACGGCTGTTCAAGAGACTGAAGTGGTGGACAACTTGCTGTAAAAGAGGGGAGCATTCTTCCTGCAAGTCTGGACAAGGCCATATTAAATGGTACGCATTTGTTTCCATCACTGCAAATAGGCAGGTAAGATTTTTTCAAATGATAAACTTATTCCACCCATATTGTGAGCAACGCCAAGACAGGAAACACGTAATAGCAAGTGCACGTCATATACATGTTCCACTTGGCCGTGTAGTACATGTTTGTGATACAATGTACTGGATGCTTTGAGTTGAAAAGATTATAGAAGAGACACCTTGGATCAAGACTAATATTCAAAAATGAAGTGTCAACTACCTGCACTGCGCCATAGCAAGATGTCTGAGTGAGCAAATGTCTATGCACGGCAGAATTAAAGTGATTTTCAGAGTTTCATGATGAAGTAAAGCCTTGGTAAAAGTTGTAAGGTATGCATGCTTGTGCAGTGGAGTGGTGCCGTCTTGGGCATTGTATTCGCCCTAACCAAGTTGCACAAATGAACTGGCAGCGGACTATGGCATCCAATTATTATTCTTTACCTTTATGTGTGAAACAGCACAAAAATTAATGAAGAGCAAGACTGGTGGAGCACGGACAGAGTGCTGACTACCGATTGGAGGTTATTAGTAAAACCCTGCCACATATTCCAGTTTCAAAAAGTAATTTTCACAGAGGAAAGGAAACAAGGGACACATCAAGTGTCTTATCGTTGAGTAATGATACTCTTGCTGCCATGTCTATTGATGACATGCTGACTATCTTCTCGCCAGACTTGCATACAGTGTGCCTCTAGATCTTCACCATACTTCATTTCTGCATTTATTGTGAATCTGTCTTTATGAAGCAAATCTTTGCATGCACGCTCCTTGCACTGTAGTGCCCAGTAACTTCCATATTCATTTTTACATTGTTCTGCTAATGTTTAGCTTGGTGGTTAACACTGTCCTGTCTGACATCAAAACCTTCACTGTGATAATACTATATTGTATGCTAGATGAGTTATTCAGTGTCCACTTGTGTGATTAGTGGTGCCCTTATATTTACATTTGATGTTTGGTGCTTGTTTGCCGCTAAGCACCTTGGCCATTTATAAAACACCATCAATCACCTTCGCTGCTTAGTTAATGAAAACATGTATAACATTTTTCAACATGCTGACTAAATCAAACAGCTCTGAGTTGGCGTTTGGTGCCTGCTATCTTTTGCTTCTTACAAACCGTGACATGTATCTTAGAATCCCACTGTGAAGCTGTTCAACTCTTTTGTGATTTCTTACTTTAAAGGAGCATTTGGCTGTTGTAGACTGCTTGTTAGTAAGTGTGGGTTTATAGTTATAAAAAAGATTAATATTCTCGCAAATATATCCCACAGTGGATATGCCGTTTTTAAGACATAACATTCCTTATAGCTGTTGTGTTTATTGTGCAGGCTTTATTGTAACCAGCTTGCACAACTGCACTAAAACCAAAGTAAAATGATGTCCTAAGCTTGAAAACACACTTTGCTGTCAGCAGTGGTATTACATTTTTTTTTGTAGAGAAGCTTATGAACAGTAATTATGACATGCAAAATGCACTTACCAGCATGTTAGTGTTTACAATACAAATAAAATGAAGCTACCTTTAATTCTTTTGACGTGGTAGAGTTTCATTTAGGAGCAATAAAAATATGCTGCACAATACGAATTTTCTAATGCTATTCGCATCTCACTTGGGTAAAGTGACAAAATTATTTAAAATGCCTTGAAGTCTTTAAGAAGTGGAAATTTTAAGGGTTTGCTTTTGTTTGTTAGACACAACATTAATGAGAACTAACAGACAATAATGCCAAGGAAAGTATAGGGGATGTTATTAGTAGTAAATGTAATGTTAATGTGAAGAAGGAAAAGTAGACGAAAGGATAACTTGCCGCGGGCAGGGACTGAACCTGCAACCTTTGAATAATGCGTCTGATGCTCTGCCAACTGAGCTACTGTGGCGGCCATCCCCCGTCCACTTTATGGGCTATATATGTGCATTAAACATGGGAGCGTCAGTCAGTGACGCTAGTAGCCATGACGGCGAGTGTGGAACACTCTTTTTCTGCCTGTTGACGTCACATAGCACGTGACTCCAACAAAATGCCTTGTAGTTTTTGTAACTTTTCTTACTAAACATATTGTTACTCAGTAGGCAAAGTTAAATAATAGTTGGGCTAGTTTGCTGAACAGAAAAGGGAAGAGTGAAGGGCAGAGGCAGCTCAGTCTTTTTGGTAGCTCAACTGCCAGAGAGCACTAGGATTCAGCTGACGAAATTTAAACAATGACACGTGCAAGGAAGCCACTGTATGTGCAAGTAAAAGCACCGAGCAATGCATCTTATTGGTGGACTGTTAAAATTAAAAATGTAACCCATGTTTTTAACTGAACATGTGGGCTCTGACTGCTCACTTGACAGATTGGCAAGAAGATTGCTGCAGTTTCATGGCTGGTTGAAAAATGTAATTGTATCATTTGTGAACCCGCAGGGCGAGAAGTAGCATATTTTACTAAGAACCTTACCGACTGACTTCTGTCGTCAGTGAAAGTTTTTGCTGACCTGCTTGCATGTTCATTTCTAGCACACTTGTTGGAGCATTTGCTAGCCCATAGGGGATAACTTGCATTTGTGAATGAATTTCACCAGTTGAAGGCAAGAGCTCTGCCCTGTCTCTCTTGATTTCTGTTATATGTATAGCTGGAAAATATGTTGCAGCTAAAATGGCAAAGTATGGTTCACACCTTTGGCTTTGAAGGTGTTCATAAAGTTCTTGCACAGCGTAATTTTTTGTTCTTGCCGTCTTTTGCATTCTTTACTGAGGAATGCACAATGCTGGTGATGCACTGCAGTTATTTTGAAAGCAGTGAGTGCGTGAAGACAAGGAGAGTGAAAAAATGACGCACAGAACACTACTTCCATCTAATATTTATGGCAATACATATGTGCAGTTTCTTCGCTCATGTCGTTGTAACATGCGTGCTCAAGAACACAGCTGTCGCTAAAGATTAAAGGCATCAACTGCGCACAGAAACGGCAACGAATCTTTAGCGAAGAAACAATGCGAGTCTTGTTCTTGAGCATGCGTGGTACCACGAGATAAGCAAAGAAACTGCATATATATGGCGTGCTTGTGTTGCAATAAATGTTCTAATAACACTCGTCATTGGGCTAGTTGGTGCATTGCATGAAGGAAATATAATTCGCCAAAAAAAATTAACGAACATAGGAAACGGCAAAGAAGACAGGAAAACGGCTTGACTACGTTTGGTTGTCTAGCTGCTTTCCTGTATCCTTCACCGTTTCCTGTGTTTGTTCATTTTTTGGCTGGATATATTTCTTTGTTGCAATCAATATTAGTTGGAAGTAGTGCTCTGTGTGTCATTTTTTTCTCTGTCCTTGTCTTCGTGTGCTCACTGCTTTCAAAATATCACGATACCAACTAGCTCGGTCGCAGCCTTTACTGCAGCTACACCCACACAGAACTAATGAAAGAATTTCATTATGACCTGTGCATACTATATTATATTTTTCTTCTGGAAGTTTTAGTTATAAGTGCCCTGTCCTTCTTTCGCAGGCTTCATCTGTCGCAAATCGCCCGGGACGAATGTAAAGAACATCCTGGCACCTCTTCTGTCGAGGGAACCGAAGTCGCCCGAACAGCCGAAGATGGATGGTGCAACTAACAGTGAATGACTGTTTTTATAATGTGCAAGTAAATGAAGGATCACATTATGCTAATTTAACACCAATTGCATTCACTAGTCAAGGGTTGCAATATTGTAATGTTTATGTTTATGCACAGTTACATTAAGTGAGCTCCTGATAAAGCTTAGGCAATCATGTATTTTGGTGGTATTCATAGCGCACACATTCCACATTAAATTGTGATCTGCTCTTTACTGAGTGTGCATGCAGGTCCTCAAACGATTGAAAACCCTTGAAATTGGAGAGTACATTTTCAGGGCCCTTGAGAAACCTGGAATTGGTTTCTTTCCTTGAAAACCTTTGGAATTTCTTGGGATGTGGTATCTAATATTGACTATACTACTTGCTTTCTATGGTCGGTAAACATTCGTCCAGCAAACTGAGGGAACATGTCGTGCTCAGTGATGTCTTTGCTACTGTGTTTCCCCTGCTTGCATCATCAGTTGACCTATCGTTCATTTCAATTCCGCACCTGCTGGTCCGCCTTCTCCCCCTTTTCTCTCGACTTGGCTTCTTAGGAATCGACTTCACTTCCAGCGCTTGTGCTGATTTCTCCCATTCTATGGCTAGGTCTCGGTCGTGTGATAGATCTTCTAGCTCAACAAACATCCACTGTCCTATGCAGGCAAACTTGAAAAAAAAAGAGCTTATGCTCTGTACTTCAGACTAAAGCTGCAGGCATTGCTGCACAGGCTTAGTGATTGGCTACCATGTAATGCTTTCTATTCCTCTTTTGTGTATATGAAGACCTTGACTTTATACCTAGAGGGTATTTGCTAAGTTGCTTGCTCTACTGACAGAAGTCCAATTCACATTTGACTCAATCCCTATCAAACTTCAAAAACAGAAGAAGCGTGATGACTGTAAACATGTATTCAACGAAATTGTGAAAATGGGGAAAAAATTTTGAAGCGATCATTGCCATTTCATTGTTTAGCCGGTCAGTAATCCGGAAAAGTAGAAGCGTCGTATGTACGTCACTTTCATAAAACAACAGTTTCCTAAATACTGAAAAAAGTGAAATATGGGAACTGAACAAAATGACTTATCTAATATGAAAGATGTCCTAGTAGCTGCGTAATGCCGTGAAGTTTTGTGCACGTTAGGAACTGATGTGAACAGGTAGAGCATCGGAAGCATTTCCCAAGGTTGTAGATTTAGTACCTACCAGCGGCAAGTTGGTTTTTCATCCACTTTAATTCCTTTCCATTCGTGTCATACTTACTGCTCTACAGTGGAAACCTACAAATAATGTCCACTATACCTTCCTTGGCTTCACTGCCTCTAGGTTTTTATTGGTTGAATCGAAGTTTCGTACTTTGAATGCATAAAGCTGCCCATATTGTTTTGGAAACTTTGTTAGAGCAGAAAATTGGTATTTGGGATGCTTTTTTGTGTCCTCCAAAAATCTTCAATAGGAATCCTTGAAAATTCTTCAATTTGGACTTCAAAACCAGTATGAATCCTGTTCACTCCTGTACATTTCATCCCATAGTGGCGTACCCCGCCTGCAGCGTTATGCTATTTTTAGTTTCTGGTACGTCTAGTCATTTAAGATTTCACTTTTATTTATTCAGATGGTGCTTTCTATAGTGTTCAAATTATTTTGTCATATTGGATGCGGTTTGCACATTAGTGAGAAGTACTCTGCTATGTCAAACTGCAAATATTTAAAAATTTGAACAAAAAAAAATTGCTTGCTAAAAAATAAATATTTTACTTAGAAAATTGTGTCTTCTTGTATTTTTTTCCCAAGTTTCACCGAAACTCGGCTAGTATACATTAAAACATGCTAGTTGAGTAGAATACAAATTCATGGCGATGTTCATGTGTTGCTGTGCTTTGCCTGTGCATTGGTGTTGTAACCTCGAGTGTAAAGAAAGGTGTCGTTAACTCACAGGTGCTTGCACCTTCCATACACTACCTCAATGGGTAGAGAGAGGCATGTGCAGTGCTAATTATGATCTGTATGAATATCAGTTTGTAGAGGAGACTGGTGTATAGTATTGGCTTCGATGGACTTTGAAGATATAATACAAAGATTTCAGTAATCTTTTAACATAATCTTTTCTGCACCTTACGCTGTGTGAAAACAAGCAGTGTAACCATTAATTATGTTGAAAGGTTTTATTCCCGCTGGCACGAATCTGAAGCTATGTTGCCTAATTGAGATTATTGTTGCTTTGAAAGAATGGGCAAATGTAAATGTGGGCACTTCTGTACTGCAGGCCCAAGGTTATTGAGTTAGGCTTGCTGTACACGTGTGCTTGCATTTATGTTTGGCCATTCTCCCGAAGCAAGAATAATATCAGTTAGGCTCGTAGTTTCAGCCATGTTTCAATGACCCTTCACTGTTGAAAGTGAAAACACTCAACAATACGTCAATTTGGCATTCACCATTTTTTAAACGAAAACTCAATATTGATTTGCTTGATGGCTTTTCAATTGAAAGTCGCGGGCCAATTTTCAATACTGGTCAACAACTGCCTCAACGGTATTTTCATTTATCCGCGATGTATTCGCAATTGTCAGTTCATTTCCTCTCAACGATAAATCAATATTGATTATATTGATTTGCTTTATGGTCTTTTAATTGAAAGTCGCGGGCCAATTTTCAATACTGGTCAACAACTGCCTCCTCAACGGTATTTTCATTGATTCGCAATGTATTCGCAATTGTCAGTTCATTTCCTCTCAACGATAAATCAATATTGATTATATTGATTTGCTTTATGGTCTTTCAATTGAAAGTCGCGGGCCAATTTTCAACGGTCGTCAACAACTTCCTCAACGGTTTTTCTATTGATCTGTTATGTTTTTTCAATGGCATCTGTTGACATTGCTCAATAACTTCTCTATGTTTTTTCAATAAGAATTTTTTGTAAGGGTTAACATCCCAAAACCACGATCTGATTATGAGAGACGCCGTAGTGGAGGGCTCCGGAAATTTAGACCACCTGGGGTTCTTTAACGTGCACCTAAATCTAAGTACACGGGCCTCAAGCATTTTCGCCTCCACTGTTGGTTCCCAAATTTCAATGGTGTACTACATGCATTACAATGGGCGGATGAGGGTTCATTGGTCAAGTCACTGCAGAAATCGCTTCTATCTCTTTGATTCTATGTGACTGTGTGAAAAGTGCTCATACACTTTGCGCACAGAAGTACGCTCGCTTTTCTGTTTGGAAGATGGCCCCGTTTGCAAGACAAAAAACGGCATAATTTATTGGAAAAAAGAATAATAAGGTCCTTAGTGGGCGATATAGACTTTACTGTCTGTTTCAGAGGCAGAGAGCGCGCGAAATGCATCGGAAGCTCTCTAGCGCGATCTTGGTCAAACTACTTCTCTGGGTCCACCGTTCTGAAAGCAGGCGTTATCTGCTTGTCTACACATTGTTGCGTGCTAACAGAAAAGCTTAGCATCGCGCTAGATCAGCAACATCAACAACAACAACAACAAAAAAAAATTGGGAGACCCTTAAGCATCGCCTTTAAGAGTTGAACGCGATAGCAATATCCCGTTGCTAGAGCGTACTTCCATCACTTAGTGCATACTATGTAATGGGTAGCATGCTTTAGACCACGAGCAATTATGAGCGCGATAAGTTTTCGAACTTGCTATGCACCCACTACGTGGTCTTAAGGGAATACGCGCAGTAACGTGTCTGCCTTTTGTAATGGGTGGCCGCCTTTGAACCACGATGCCATTATGATATTCGCATGTTCTGACGCCCGATGGCAATGTACTCTTGTACCACGCAATATTACAGCGATATTACATGTTGTATTGTGACGCGTGTATACAGGACGCGTGTGTTTGTAAAGCGTGAAAGTTATTTTCACTGCATTTCCGAGCAAAGCAAGTTATTTTCAAGGTAATTCCAAGCAGAAGCGGGGCTATGGGGCAGAACAGCCTGCTTGCCACGCAGACGGCCTCCTGGCTTTGATCCCCACTTGGACCCGGAAATTATTATTATTATTTTATTTGCATCTCTCTCGATTTTTCGGTCATGGACAAGATGATGATTGTTCGCTCACAACCAACGACGCCGCCGCCGACGCCGGAATTTCTGCGAAATGAGCTCTTTAAAGCTGTCGCGTTAAAAAGCTCAACAAAGGCCCTGGAGTGTCATGTACAAGCCACCTAAGTAAAACAGTACACATGTTGGCCGGAACACTGTTGCAAGCATCGATTAGCTGGCCTACATTTGCCCTCCCGTCGTTCATGGTAAAATTGCCTGAGTTGTCGTCGTCGCCTTTTCCGTCATCTGTATTTTCTTTGTTTTGGTGGCACAATGGCCATACCAACATCGTTTACGTTTCCTGCAGTCTCGACTGCATCCAAAGCGTCGCTCAGGTGACACTGACCTTTACTTCTGCGGAACGACGGGAGGTAGTTTGGAAGGAAGACGTTGGAAGCCATCAGGAGAGCGCGAAGCAATGATCGAGAAAGGCTGGAAAGCTATGCGAGCACAGCTTTCGCCTTCGCCGCATGCCTGTACTATACGTATGTGATAATACACTGGTACCGAGTCAAATACGCTTCTTTATTTACAGCTTGAAACAATGGTAAAAGAGTAGGTAGTTTTCTTCCTCCTACAGCCAGATATTTCATCCCTTTTGCGTCACAATCGAAGCGTGGTGGGTACAAAGGGGTGCGTACGCTGCTCGACCAGACTACCACCAGCCGTGGCCGTAGCCACCACCTCCTCCACCACCTCCACCACCTCCGCCACCGCCGTGTCCGTGGTGTTTATGAATGACGTAGTAATGGCCGTGTCCGTGGCCACCTCCACCACCGCCGCCCCCGCCGCCACCCCCCGCCACCGTAGCCATGATGGTGGTAATGATGACCGGCGTCCACAGTAGATACAGCAAATATTGCCGTTAGTACCAACAGAAAAATCTGTTTGGAAGGAAAGCCAAGTGTAACACGATGCTAAATATGTAGGCGATACACAGTAAAACGCTGCATTAGTGAATCAGAACTTCCAACAAAAGTGACATTTGCGATTCAGTTTTTGAGCACAGCATCAAGTTAGAGGACAACCATAGACTTAACTGGACGCATGTAACCTTGGAATACAAAGTTTAATGGAAACCGAGCGGATCCGCCAAAAAGTGATTCAACAACACCCCTAAGTGCCTGCAATGTTTGGTTCATAAATGCGCTGGAGAATATTCTCCTGAACTGCGGAAAACAACATGGCAGTTCCGGCAGATTTCAAGGTGTGTTTGGACATGCTGTTTTATTGGCCATGCTGTTGCAAGTACTCTAAAAGCAGCCAAAGAGGTTAGTTACATGAACATGAGTAGATGCGACTGAGAGTTTGGTCGACGTTTTGATTCGTGCAACTATCTTAGACAAATGCGCCATGTGATCTGGTGCGTGTTAGTTTTGTTTATTTTAAGAAGTTTTGTCATAAGAAAATGTTCGAGAATGAGTTTGGTTTTTCCTCATTACCTTTTTTTCAGTGGAATTGTGTCCGATAGAGGAATGGTTTATGTACGTAGGCTTAACATGTTCCAGCCTATCATTGTCATCTTGATCGCGAGCCTCATTCTTAAGTCGAACGACAGAACTCTTATCGATCTCCAAATTCCTGTCTGTTCAAGCAACGTAGCAAGATGATTACTTTCGCCACGGCTCTTACTACATTACATGGTAATGGCTATATAGTGATAGCTTCTACTTTTTATTTTATAATCTGAATAGTCAAATTTCTCCTAGCGAACGCGTATCGTTGCTAATCTCAATACCTACCACTGCCTTCATTCTGTTCAGCAGGCTCTTCGAGTTCTTGCTTGCTTGGTGTTGAAAAGAGTAGTTCAGTGCTGGATCTCGCGGTCTGCTGTTTTTATATACCCCATCGCTACACTTCACAGATCTCACTAAACCAGTCCACTTCATTGTTATCAAGAACCAAAATTGCCCTTAACAACAGCCGTGCTTGTCACAAGACCGCCTCCGCTTCTACGGGAACGCACACACGCGGAACGAATTCTAGGCTCGATCGGTGAATCGCAACAATTAGGCGTGTGCCTTGCAGCGTCTACGCGAGAAATACAGGTAATCGAAGTTGTATCCCCGCTTCGTTGCATATTACGCAGCTCTGTGGCCTTGTCCGCCTGCCTGTTGCGGTTACATAACAGTGGTCACCATATGTCGCCATGAAATTTGCTTCCAGCTTTACTTCACGTATGAAACGAAGCAGTGTCTTCTAAAGGGCGCAAGATACTTTTCAATGATTTTATGTTTCTATAGCCACAATAGTATTTCGCACGGCGGTACAGAAGTTTTGCTGAAGCGTTTTTATTTCTTGATACGTGACATGAAAGCTTTGTCGGTTAGCATAGCGACAAAATGTACACTCAGCTATTTGTTTGAGAACGCCAAAATGTCGACAAAGCGTTTGTTTAACTTGTGTAGTCACCATTCGCTGTTCTGCGAAATGATGTTGATCAAGACGAAATGCTAGTTAACACGACGAGAGGTTTATGTAGTGTTATTTATTGGTCGTTCATGACAGATAAATCATCATTCAAAGCGTATTAAGCAAAATATGCCAGAACAGGTGGAAAAGAGAGCTAGAGAAAAAAAAAAGCCGCATAGGTACGTACAAGCGATGACGACGGGAGACTTAAACTCACGCATCTTCTACTTTGCTTGGTTGATCAGACACTTCGCTCAGTTTATGGAAATGCGGATATAAACATAAACTAGAGCAGACTTCATCTTTTTTTCCTCGATAATTTCGCGCACTTATTACGTTTTGTCTGGTGTGAAAATTAATGATATATCTGTAATGTAATATGACATTTACAAGTCGCTCTCGCAATGTATGTTTTTAAAAATCAACGTGAAAGCTGTTTTCTTTCGCCACCACTGATTTTTTTTTATGAGTTTAGGTTTTTAGACGATAGCCTCGACGCTTTATTGAAGTTGCATTTCTAAATTCAGATTACTAGTCTAATCTCTGCGTACTTGGCGTCTTCTCTGGCCTCTTTTATATTGAAATATTGTATAGGAATGCTTGGCACCATTATGGTGGCACCGGTTGCTCCTACTGCCTTAGTAAACAAAATATAAAATAAAAAAGCGAAAAAGCGAAAAATAAAGATGACGCAATGTACATCATCTAGTAGAAAACCAAATGTGGAAACAGAACAAAATGCAACAGTACATGAGTGACAAAGATTCAAGCAAGTGTACAGGTATGTAGACTGAGTTAACAGGTACATATGAAAAGTCATATGTCTTGTATAGTTTGACATACACATAAACATAAAGAAGACAATCAATCCCACATAAGCCACTAATCTGGGCTACAGCCACAGGAATGCTCTTTTTGCCATTCGAGGAATTCATCATTCAGTCTAAACAAGTATCTAGCTAAATCCGCCTTGCTTTATATATTTCGTTACCAATAACTGACGCCCCAATTGAATAGATTAGTTAACTATGGCTTCTATGAATAATACACTAGAGGAAAAAATATTGGAAAATTTCATCTAATAATCGGCCAATCCCCTGAAATGGGTATGAGCCATGCTCCGTGGAGAACGATGACAACAAGGTACAAGGGTTGTCCGTAAAATAAGGTTCCCAAGGCGCCGCAGTTGTGAGGAACGCTGTTACGCGGGATCCGGCGACACTAGGCGTGTAGCTCAGTTTTGCGTCTAACAGCCTTCACCCCTGCGACCACTCTGCGACACTTATTCTTGGCTTGACAGCCATTGGGGATGGAGCTCCCATTCGCTTCTCCCGCCAGGTGCATATCGCGCGCTGTGATTCGTTTTTTGTGGGCGCAAAAAGAAAGAACGACAGAAAAAACAACACTGGTGCCGGTGAACACTCAATTCTCAAACGTGTGAAGTTTGAAGATAAAAGTGTATCAGCGTTCAACGCGTGTCCAAATGCAAGTGTTGCGACTACATGACGCCGGAAACGAAACAACACTCCTGTCAGTGGAAACATCCAGAGCCGCCGAAGCCGCTCAATAATAATAATAATAATAATAATAATAATAATAATAATAATAATAATAATAATAATAATAATAAACACTGTTTGGCGGCAAAGGGATGACGAACGTCTTTTGGGAGAGGAGGGGTTATTGTTTTGCGGCTTCATGCTGACCTGTCCCAGAATCAAGGAGGAATTCTTCCGTACGACATTAAAGATTTTTCTCCGCGCGATTCAAAACAATAGAGGTAGGCTCGCGACGGGGGTGCGTTTCCATCAGGCGGACGCTCGTCCGCGCATCATCCGTGTATTCATCCACAAACTTTGATGAAATATTGTGACGCACCCTTCCTTTTAGCCAAGACATAGCCCCAAATTACTAGAATCTTTTCCCTGAACTTAAAGAAGCACGCGGCTGGGACGCATTTCAGAACCGGAGAAGAGCCGCAAAGAGAGCTTTTAAACCCCTTCGCAGCGCAGCGGGAGAGTTATACGACTTAGGCATGAATAATATTGCACACCACATGCAAAATGCATTTATCGCAATGGTAACTACGTCAAAAAATAGGAGTATATCCAAGCTTTCCAAAAAAGTGTTATTTAATGCCAATAAACAAGATTTTTATTGTGAAAAATCATTGAGAACCTTATTTTACGGACAACCCTATAAAACATACTATGATAACATTACACAGTTTTGAGCACACCCAATTGTACCACTGATATGCGTGCCTGATATGCCGAAACTTAATATTTCCATCATTTATAACGCGATAGCGTTAAAGAGCTCGTTTTGCAGAAATTTCAACGTTGGCGTCGGTGTCGGCGTTGGCGTCGTTGGTTGTGAGCGAAAATTCATGATCTTGTCCATGACCGAAAAATCGAGAAAGATACAAATAAAATAATCAATAAGAACTTTCGAATCCGAGTGTGAATTGAACCAAGGCCGACTGCGTGAGAAGCAGATGTTCTACCACAGAGCCAAGATAGTTTTGGAAAGTGGTTTGGAAAGAAACACTATAGGAATGTCATGTAGTGAATAGAGTCTCCTTAAGGCATCATATATTGCGTGGCAGAAGCGTAGAATCGCGCCCAGCGTGAAAACATGGGAATTGAGCAACGAGAAAATGTTTTAAAGGCCCAGCCATTACAAAGCACTGAGAAATATTTAATCATCATCAGCAACAGAACTATCAACAAAGTAAACAGCTGCGTGGGTTCGCGTGTTGCCCTACGGACGCGTAGCGCGGTCTTCGTTGATTCACAACAGGAATAATTATGGCGTAGAGGGCACTTAACAAGTGTGCTTCCAGTAGGCATTCAATGATACTTTGAAACGGCCAATGTTACGTGCACAGTCGTTCTTTCTCTTACGGCACGGCTGAGGAATGCAGCAAGAACCGAAGAAGGATAGCAATTCAGAAGGCGAAGCGCACGAGGACCGATTACGCTATCGCGTTCTGCTCTTGAGGGCGAAGCTCAAGCGTACTCCAATTTTCTGGTCGAAAAAAAGAATGTTCATGGCAACAAGCGCTCTTTTCCGAAGGCCTACGGTCGGCCATGGAACGAGCATTTTCTTCAGAGTGAATAGTCATATAGTCATTTTTTTTTGCGATGGTCCACGAGGAAGAGGTGACAAATAAGCCGTTTACCGTTCTATGACTGCGTCATGAACATGACAGAACTAAGAGACTGATCCCCCCGAGGTGGTGAGTGAATGAGTCAATAAACATTTATTGGGTACAGTGAAACGCGATAAAACGTGCACCTCACTAAGCCCATGACGAGACCAACAGGTCTAGCCTGCCTGCCCGATCACGGGCACGCTGGTCGGCCAGGGTTTGGTGAGTCGTGGATTCCCCACGTGGTGCCAGCGAGTCGACGAAGTAGGTTAAGTCGGTGAAGCACGAAGTGAGAGTCACAGAATGCCAGTATTTTATATTTTTTAATCAAACGACAAGGCAAAGATGAAGTGAGAGTGCCACTCACGCTGCTCGATTCATGAGGCCCGCAGATGGCTTTTGTCATTCATGTGGTTTTTTTTTGTGCCAGGCGCCGGCTTTTTGCCACGCGAGCATTCTCATGAGGCATGCAATGATTTTGTGTTGATAGCAAACTTACAATTTGGCTTTACGAAAAGCATATCTACAGAAGCGGCTCTTTTATCCTTGAAAGAGAGTGCAAAGCCCAGGCAATGAGACATTTGCTCTCGTGTACTTCACTGATGACATTTGATATACCCAGTCACAGTATTCTTGCATGCACGCTATCAATGTATGGTGTACGTGAACATGCGCTCGCTCTGATGGAATCATACATTAGAAGTAGTACTCCGTGCAGGCCCGTAGCCAGAAATTTTTTTCGGGCGAGGCCCACCAGTTGAAAACCTTCAAAAGCACCTATTTTCATTAATTATTCTCAGTAAAACACCCCCCCTCCATCCGAATATTTTTTTTGGGGGGGGGAGGGGGGGCTAGCCCCCCCCCCCCCCCCCTGGCTACGGGCCTGACTCAGTGCATATGTATTGACAACATCTAATCTTACACCTTAGCAACCAAAAATTCAGTTTCATAAGAAAGGAGTGTTTTCGGGCCGCTGTTATCCAGCTTATACATTAATGACTTAGTAGATACAGACGCCATAGCTTTTTTTTCTTGTATGGATAATGGCAATATGGTCTTTACATGTATTTATACTGAGACTACCCGATTGGTCCGAAGCAAATGCGATCAGAATTAACCCCACTAAAATGTAAACAGTGCTTTTTATAGACGGAAATAAAGCTTTTAAGCTTTAATATTCAATCACCTAAACTAATTAACGAACATGAAATTCGGGGTGCATTATATTTATGCCATTTCAGTTAGGATGCTCGTTTTGCTAACTTTTGAAACAAGTTTCCTGCTGAAGCCTATTTGCTATGTTGCTGTGCCGGTAAAACCCTTCATGTCAGTAAAAGACCTTTTTCCTGCACGAGGGTTGGCTCCGAATAACCCAGTTTATACTCCTCTATCGAGCACCACCCAAGCCCGCGCCCCAGTTTTTTATTTTCAACCAAGCCAAGCTACAAATTTATTGCGCATTATTTACCTCGCAGTTTAATTATTCAAGTTTAGTTTAAGTGACCGCAACTTTAACTACCCCGAAGAAAATAATTTCATTACTGAAGGTGCTTCTACGGCATATTGGAAATATCGATCCCCGATCAACGAAAAAAGCTTTTCCGTAGAAATGCCAAATTATATGGTGAAATCGATTCTACAAATAATCAGTTTCAGAAATATTTCTTTTGCGTAGAAAGAATATGCAAATTTTCTCGCATAAATTAGCGACCTTGCGACACCTTTAATTTCCACGGCATCATAGAATCCCTGAGCCTTGGTTTGTACCAAACTTTCGCGCATAATATAAGTCCATAAATCACAATTAGCTGAAAATTTTCAGCACTAATGATTACGCTACTAATTTGTGTCGAAAAGATGTATTTGTTCCACTCGCAAACACATACATACATGTATAACGACTAATAATAAATGACCACAGTCCCTGTTTTCTCCTTCATGATTTGTGTGAAAAATGTCTCTTTGTTGAGCGTTAGATATGCTGACAAAAATTCATGCGTGTGAAAGTGTCAAATTTATGGTTACTTTGTTAACTGTATTACTATGCCCACTTTTACCGCGTTAATGTGGAAAGCGCCCCATCGGTACAGTCAATCTGTTCACGGCAGCTTTTATCCTCGCGGGACGTTCTAGCGCATGCTTGAAGAATAATAATGTTGAAGTTGAAAGAGAGGTGCAATATATAGACACACCAGCCAAATATAGACCGAGAAGAGAATATATTAAAATTAAGGCATGTGCATTAGCATTTCCAGTCAGAGAAGCAAGTTCAGTTACATTTCATGTAATTTGTACCTCACAAATACAATTGAAAAAAAAAGCGAGCCAAGAAGTTACGGCATTATATTTTTACCAGTCGGGCAATACGATAGGTATACAATTAGATGTCACTGAATTATTCCGAGAGCCATACATACC
>JALIZH010018958.1:0-50545 GCA_030522465.1 Rhipicephalus appendiculatus
CAGTGAGTCAGCAGTGCCATTGAGCATGTAAGAACGCCACATGTAACCCAGGGCACATAGGCAGCACTTCTGCTCACGCGCACCATTTGAAATGCAGCATTCTTATCTACGCAAGGTACACAGTACTCAAACTCAACAATTTCAGAGACCTGTGCCATCAACCACAAAAGCTGCAGAGGCGCACAGCACAAGAATATAAGCCACGCTAATACAGTCGATCCCGGATATATCGAACTCGGATATATCGAATTATTGGCTATATCGAACAGTTGAGAAATCCCCTTGAACTTCCCATGCAAAAGTATAGGGCTGGTGCACGCGTATATCGAACTCCCGCACGGCGAGACATCCGCTATATCGAACGCTGCGCCGCACCGAAGCCCAGAAAGTGCAGTTTTCCTAACCAATATTGATCATTTTTAGGTCGCGTTCCGATCCCTTTTCGTGCGCTGATGACGAAAAAGCGGTGTTATTCCATAGCGTTGATCTGGCTTGTTGCGCCGCGTATGTGAATGCAGCGGTATGTTTGATGCGCGATCTGCAGGTTTTAACGCACGGACATGGTGTTTTCAGAGGCCGATTGCCGAGGGCGTCAAAATGAGAATGCGAAGCGACTCGGCGGCCTCATCGCAATGTTCGCATTCCCTTCCGTTCGCGCACGACGGCATGCGGACACGAAAAGCATGGCCTTCGAGATCCGCAACCTCGTGACGTATTTTGGTCGTTTTTGGTTTTTAAAACACACATCTCGGAGGCTACGCTTTTCTTGCTTTTTGCGCCAAGTTACAAACAGTTACAAAGCCACAAGTGCCATCGCTATCACCAACATGTCGACGGTGGGGTAGGGTATCGTGGGCAGCGGTGTGCGGTGTCTCTTGCGGCTTGTGTACTTCTTGCTTCGTTCCTGTACTGATAAATTCTTATTCGGGAGCCGAACTAAGCATTGACCCGCTCGTAGCGATAAAAATGATGACTGGTGCTTGGAACGACGTCTAGTAAAGCACCGTCGTGAACTATTTCCTATTCGAATTTGGTGCCAGGTGACGACTTTGGTTGCCGCTGACAACGGCGTTCGGTGCCTCAGTGAATTTTGCGACTTATTAGCGTTTACGGGCGCTATTTCGGACGGGAGCGCAGCTAGCGACTTTATCAGTGCGGATGACGACGTAGCTGTTTCTGAGAGCATCGATGCCGAGATAACGGCTGACGATGCTGGTGCCCGCGGAAGTGGACCCGTGCGGTTATGAAGATGTCAACGCTGCCGCTGCCTCCAATAATCATTTACCGCGCTACAGTGCAATCACCGCTGTTGTGGCCGACGGTGCTGAACTTGCTTATTTGCACTGTTACTGAGGATGACTCGATGAACTTGACGGCGCGCGAGAAGCAAGACACGTTTACGGACACGCGAAATAAAGTGCGGTAGCTTGCAAAAAAAAGTTGTCACCTTGTTTTTTAGCATACTGTTAGCGAACTGTAATGTTAGCGCTTGTTACGATTTCCGAAAACTGTTTCGAGGCCTGCAATGCTTTAATTTAAGCCTTAAATACGCATATTTTGTATTTCGAATTATCGATATATCGAACTATTTCGCGATCCCCTTCGAGTTCGATATATCCGGGATCGACTGTACTAGCTGGAATTTGGTGACTTGCAATTCAGCCGCAGGAGCACACGCCTCTTACATTGGCAGTGAACGTCTGAACTCCAAGCACCGAACCATAAATTGGGAGAAACAGGTAAGGACAAAGAAGGATCTCGGAGCTGCAACTGACCGTATCTCCTCGCCGAGGTCCATGTAGAGGTCGTTCACTTTGCCCTCGGCTTCGTAGAGCCACACCCAGAGCTGCTCTTTTCTCGTCGCTGGTTGCCACCAGTCAAGGATCATCGCCGCGCTTTTCAATTCAGGAGACGTCAATCTGGACGACGGTTACCATACGTGGGCTACGAAAGAAAGTGCCCCCTACAACAGGAAACAGTGTGTTCTGAGCGGTCTTCCCAAAGAGACACTAAAGGGAAACACAAAATCAAATTATTAAAGAATTCTATTTTCATTATAGAAAAATATTGATGTCGCCTTTGAATCCGTGAGTACTGTACAGTATTCAAGGATTGAAACAGGACAATTTAGGGCTAAGTAATGAAAATACTTTCGTTTCCACGGTCTTCAGCTCTGGTCATATCAGCGTAACTTCGACTCGAACGCGAAAATCAGAGCCAACATTATCTTTAGAGACCAGATATATTGCAACATGATGAGGTTATCTCAAGCAATTGCGCATAGTAATCATTAAACTAAAAAAATTGATGTCGCGTTTGAATCCGCGAGTGCTGTACATATTCATTAATGAAACCCCGACAGAGGATACAAGCGAGCTGGGTGCTGCATTCCATCGGGAGTGACTAGGATGTCCTCAAAGAAGCCCATGGACACTGAAACGAGACAAGCATGGCATCACACATTATACACGCTTGGAACACTTTGACTTCACCAATTGCATGCAGTGCAATAAAGCCTACAAGGGGCTCGCGTTAGACAATCAGCACATTCTAGAAAAGAAATGAGAAGGCCACACCCTGCAAAAGTGCAAGACCCTCCATCTAATCAAGGTAAGCATTATCCGAGAAGTAGGAGAAGCATCTTCCGCACTGACAGCTATGTCCCTAACGAACATGACCAACAGTATTATTTATGCTAATGACATGTTACATTATTAGAAAGAGGACCCGTTAACTAAGCCCTATAACAGCAAAAAACGAGCCCTTAAAATTCCCCTTCTTTAGTTCATTCACGGAGAGGGTCTCGTTCTGGCAGACTTAATGCCTTCAGGTAGTATGCCAGGGGTACTGGTCAGCCGCCTGCCCATAAAAAAAATGAAGCCATATCCACGGAGTGAATGATGATGAGTGGGCGAAGCTCGATCGTTTTCATCGATGGCAGAAAGAGAATGTGTGGTCTGGAACGCGCTTGTACTTCATGGTCATCAGCGTCATCGTTATCACATGTAGTGGGTACATTCCACTACACTGGAACGCGCTTATACGTCATTGTTATCACGTGTAGTGGGTACATTCCACTACACGTGGCTACCTACCTACCTACCTACTACTACTACTACTACAGAGGGGGGACAGACCCACACCCTAAGGAGCTTCGCCCCTAAAATCACGCCATATCCACGAAGTGAATCATGTCATCGTCATCACGTGTAGTGGGTACATTCCACTATACTGGAACGCGCTTATCTTCATCGTTAACACGTGTAGTGGGTACATTCCACTATACTGCGTCATCGCCATCTTTATCACGTGGAGTGGGTACATTCCACTACACGTGGCTACCTACCTACCTACCTACTACTACTGCTACTACAGAGGGGGGACAGACCGACACCATAAGGAGCGTCGCTCCTAAAATCACGTCATATCCACGAAGTGAATGATGTCATCGTCATCGTTATCACGTGTAGTGGGTACATTCCACTATACTGCGTCATCGTCATCTTTATCACGTGGAGTGGGTACATTCCACTAAATGTGGCTATCTACCTACCTACTACTACTATGACAACTACAGAGGAGGGACAGACCCACACCTTTAGGAGCTTCGCACCTAAAAAAAAAAAAAAAAGACAGGCTCACGTATTTTGTGGTACCAGCAGGCAGACAAAAAGTGTTCTACACTCGCAGTCATGGTTACAAGCGGCGCTGACTAACACTCCCACAGCCAAATATTATGGTGCAGCACGCGGCCTGGGATTCACAATAAATTCTCAAAGTCAGCTAAAAATTGCTTTCTCTTCTCTCGACAAAAAAAATGACGCTACAAGCTCAAAAATCACTAGTCACAGCCATTGGCTGATTAGAGCATAGTGCGCTCGGTCGTTACTGGGGCCGCCACGGGAGGCCGCGACTTGTCCACGCGTGCGAGCGCGATCCCACGGAAAGGCCACGTATTCGAAGAAAAAGAAAAAGTGCTCAAGGTTACGAGGTGCGCGTGACTTTCTTTCCCCGTGCCATCCCTCCCTGCTTAGCTTCCAGCGCTTTTGTCGGGACGAGAGAAGAGAGAATGCAATGGCAGCGTGCAATAAATATTTGTAACTCTGCTCGTACTGGATGGATTCTAAAAATTTTTGCGGCCGTGAATCCGAGAGGCAATAAGCTCCTTTAGAGAATTCATTCCATGGCTACTTGGAAAAGTGTTGCAGGGCCCCTTTAAGTTGTAGCTGAGTATAGCACTAAAAGTGTTCACATTGTGTTTATGAAGCTCAGGGTATGCGGAAGAACAACAATTTATTAGCACATACCTAAAGTGTTCGCCAAAAGACGCTGCACATGGCAAGGTGAAACACAAAATGTCTTGGCACAAAGTGCAAGCAACTCACCATAGATGCCTTCCTGGCTGCTGCTGCGAATTTTGCCGATTAGGACCTCGTCCATGAAGGGCCGGAAGACCACGTAGCGGAATTGCACTGCACGGAAACATCGCTACTAAACACCTTATTAACTCCACGAAGTTTAACACATAGTTTGACAGCGCTGAATTCAGATCTAGCCTCTTAAGAGGATTCATTGCTTCTCGAACGCACATCACCAGAAGGGCACAATATTTTATGGCGTAAATTGTTTCGGTAACATGTTTAAAACACAAAATTGAATGTATGGAAAAAAATACAGTAAACTGGCCATGTGTTCCCAGTGAACACTCGATGTCCTGAGGTCGTCCTCAAATGGTACAATCGTCCTAGCACATTTTTCGACGACCTTGGTGCTTACTGAGGACGACACGAGCTGGTTTGACCCGGAAACGTCTTTTTCGAGTGCTTTTTGAGGACAACAGTTTGTCCTGAAAAGGTATTTTTAAGGACCTTTCGGGGATGACGAAAGCATGCACTGCGCCGGGCCAAACGTCTTTTCGAGTGCTTTCTGAGGACAACAATTTGTCCTGAAAAGGTCCTTCCAAGGACATTTTGGGGATGACAAAAGCAATGCACTGAGCGTTCAGATATAACTCCTCGAGTCCTTTTCGCACCAATTAGAGGCATATAATATGTGCAAATTTTTTCTGCACGTTTGTTTCATACAGTTATTGCATATTTTCACCTCGTTGCTTCTCTTTTAGTTGAAAACTTTTAAATTACGCGTTTCACTTAATGAAACACACGTAATCAATTGGGTATCGAAACTTCTATTGCGAAATGTTCATTTCAAATATTATGTTCTCAGAAGTCGCAGCCTTAAATTAATTAGTCAATATACACCGCTGTAGCGTGTAATAACAAACTAGCCGCTGGCAACATTCACCATAAGGAGCCGTTCTGGGTCGTCAAGTAGTCAAGCCATTCCAAGCCAACTGACTGTAAAGATGGGATGTTGCATTGAAGGGTTGTGTGCGAACCGCATCTCCTTTGTTGTTTGTGTGTATAGTTAAAAGTGAGATATGTGTGAGAGTGTAAATTGTAGACGACGATGGGACGTCAATTGCCGTGTTGATGGGTGCACCGGGTTGCTCAACGTTCTCACTGATGCTCCAGTGGATGTATCGGCACCGACAGATCCCGGTGAATTGTGCTTGGAAGCAGCAGCTGGAACACCAGCCGATCGCGGTGAATTATGCTTCGAAGCAGCCTAATCCCAGCGTGAAGGAATCGGCGTCTGCATCTGACACATGGCAGGACCTCGGGCAAGTCAACTCGATGCCCAAGTCAAGTGCACTGGTAGGCTGTCAGTGCGGAGCCTCTAACACTAATGAGTGCATTGGGCACGATACACGTGGTGACGAGGACACTGCGTCAAACTTTCGAGGAACGTTACAAACATGGGCGGTTAAGTTGTGTTGACCGCCTTAATATTGCCTTTCTTTTTTTCAGACTATACTCGGACTCGAGTGCCTGACCAAGCTGTGCTTATAACCACTTGTGACTAATTACTGTTAAAATAAATGAGTTTCAGTCAGCAAGCTTTGCTTGTTTTACTGTCATAGTCGAGCACTGTGTTTCTGTTGCTTTGCTTGAAACAGTATACAAACACGAGACCTCACAGAGGTGTTTTTCCTTATTTGTATGTATATACCATGAAAAGAAATAAATCCTAAGTAGTAGTACAAAATAATACCACAGCCTATAGTACCGAACCGGCCGCACAATGGTTGTTCGGAAAACATACTGAAAAAGTCCTGAAGTGTTGTTTTGAGGACGTGCTGAGGTTGTTATGAGTACGGACAAGAGGACTGGATTAGTGCCATTCTAGTACCATAAGAGGACATTCTGAGGTCGTCATAATGTCCTCAAGGAGGCAAACTGAGGACATCCTGAGGTTGTATTTGTGTTGTCTGGGTTATTACATGCTAAATGGGAAAAGACATCATTTAACAACCTCTGCACATCAAAATTCATTCAGAAAGTGGAGAAACGCTAGTCATAAGCCAAGAAATGATGATCTCGTGACATGTAATTGTTTAGGAACCCTCAAGGAGTTACGTGTGATCAGTCTGACCATAAGCCCGTAGCAGCAGTTTTTGACACTTAGAAGCTTAAGTTTTAATTTGTGAATATTTCAGCAATCAGATTACTAAACTATACAATTATTCTACTGATCACAGAGTAGTTATGGATGAATGTTTGGACTTCTTGTTTAGGGTGCACTGCATAGCAGGAGCGTAACTAGGGGTGTTGAGGTGGTTCTGAAGCCCTCTCCCCACGCCCGAAATTGTTTCATGCTTTAGCTTTTCGGGTGATACTTACATATTTACACGCCTTCACAGCGACTCCGCCGCGCTTTGAGTGCACAGAACTATGCTCTCTACCGCTGACAGTTGTCACTAGAGGGCGCAGACGGCAATTTAGCCACGCGCTCGCGTGGTCCGTGTTATTTTGCAGCCGACTGCACTATGGGCACGTCTTGTTGCCAATGTTTCTAGCAACGGTTCACTTGCACATGCCGGAATGACAACGAGACCTAGCTCACCGGTTGTGTGAAAGGAGCCGTCGCCCGGAAGGATACGGGAGTCCTCGATTTTCGTGATGTCGTAGAGCGCGATGCACAGGCCCACGTTGATGACAACCTGGTCAGGAACAAAGTAACATATGACGAGACACGCTGCGTTTCAAAACTGCGTTCTGCGAGAATACGGGAGAGATATGTTACGCAAAACATACCTTGTTCGCGAGACGCCGGTTCAGCTGCTCCACGATGGCTTCGTTCGGGCTCACGCGGAACAGCCACGGCGGGACGCGAATGCTGTCCGACATCTCACTGATGACGAACATCGCGCCCTCAAAAGAACGTGCACGACAGCGATGCGCTACGAAGAAGGTGGGGATGCCGTTCTAGACTACCTGAAAGTCTACGAGGGAATCCCGCTGGAAGAACTGGGACAAGCGGGCCAACGACAAGTCGAAGCACAGCAACAACCACAGAGGTTCCAACGTGGTTCGAGCAGCAACAACAAACGCACGCACTACCCGCACGCCGCTGATGGAAACAGAAACCGGCTAGATGCGGCTTGTCATAGAGCGACAGCCAAATTGATAGCCAACACAAGACACCGTAAATAAAATAAACCATAAAATTAACGTGAGTAGTTTTACATAGACGCAGACGTGTTTAAGGGGCCAGTTGGACCAGATGTTGAGGCACGTAACACCTACACGCAATCTGATTTGGCCACAAATCTCAAAAGCAATGGAAGATTGCATGCAATGCTCATTTGAAGACACACGCTAAACCTCAGGTGGCGCTACGGTCGCTTACGCGCGCGACTGAGGGGGAGGTGTGTGTATTGAAGTCATGATCGAAGTGGTTTCTGTTTCCGTGCAACGTTTGAAGCCGGTAATTCTTTGATCCTATAAACGCGCTTGTCGCTTGCACGGGCCGTTCGGCTTTGATCAAACTATTCGGTGGCGAGCGCATTTTCCGTGCGAGAAAGAGCGCAGTCTCTGAGACGAAGGCGATCTCTGCCAGCGCAGTCACACGGCGCTGCTGAAGTGTCGATGTGTGCGGCGCTTCATCGGTTTTTCGCACGGCTATGACAATAACTTGGTAAGTCTTTTTTGCTTCCTTAAAGTTGATCCGCTATCTCGTCTCTGCACTGTATATATTGGTACAGCCGCCGAAGGTCCTCATTGCGATCGCGCAATTTGAACTGACTGTTGATATCGTATCATGCCGGTGATCGGAATATCCGAGCTGAGATGCGTCGATAGCGGAACAGGCAGTGATTGCGGGTCGTCTTCTGTGTAACCGTTGGTAACAGCCCCGTAAAAACGGTGGCATAGCGTGCACATCTTTAGAAACACCTGTTGCTCACAGCAACGCATTGATACCTTCCAAAGCTCGGTGTCACCTCCCTAAGACGTCGAGAGGATATATTTCTACTCAGTTCAGTGTGCCCTGCTCCTAAGTAGGGTTTAGGTGTTTTCGAGAAGTCGATCGTGCTATCTGTGAAACTGATATTGCTGACGCATGGTTTGATTCACCCTGGTGCAAATATGTAACTTGGACCCTAGCTGGTTTGTACTGGTACCAATTTGAGACTAACTGGCCGGTACACATTAGAAGACAAGTGGGAGTTTCAGCAACGTTTGATCGCGCCAGCAAACAGCTAGCAATCACGTGAACATTAGGATATGTCATGTAGGGACAGTTCCAAACCAAGCATTGTCTGTTTTAAGACCACACAAGATATATGGTGCATGTGTGTATACAGAACCACAAGCTGAAGCTCGTCGTTGCAATCTAATCTCAGGAGGAGGCCCTTTGGAGTAAAATGCATTTGGAAAGGCGTGCCGTACTGGGCCGTTCCCTGATGCCCTTTGTAACATAGCCCTCTTAGTGGCCCAGGCTTGAGTTCATTTGTCTCTCTGTCCATTGTACCATCGACCGCCTCTACAGTGGTACAACAGGTACAGTTAGTGTCAAAAGTTCAGAGACCGCAAAAAAAAAAAAAACCTATATATTTGCGCTGCTTTTGCAGGCAGCCTTTAATTTAGACTTCTGGGCTGTTTTGAAACCCACTAACAACACGTGCTCTGCAGTTCGACTGCAAGCGGTCGCGAATTGCCACGAAATTTAAAGTTTCCTCAGACCTAGTGTTCTCTAAATGTTTGTAAAGTGCATTGGGGGGGGGCTAGTTGGTACAACATTGACACTGAAGCAAAACTGCGCAGGAGATATGGAACACAAGTAGAAATAGACGGGGCGAGCACAGTTCTAACAACTGCATTTATTGACGTCAAACTTCCACTTCCGACCACGCACATGTGCGCAAGCACTCGTGACACTGTCACACACCATCTTAGAGGCCACTGAAAAATTCTCTCCACCTGAAAAATTCGAGCTCTTTCTTATGTAGATAAACAGAAGGTTCACTGTCTGAGCCAAGCCTCATAATCACGTAATGCTCCACTATTCCACGTGGCCTTCTTTGATGCCAGCTGTGCAGCGAAGGTTTTTTTACGTCTCGGCTGTATTACAAGCGCTACGGTGTGCTGCCCACAAAGCAAAATAAGCTGTGCAACGAAGTGGTTGAGAAATTGTTGAACCAGGCAGTGTCGCTGGGGGCAATGTTTCGACAAGTGAACTCACCTTCACCAGAGCTGCAAGTTGTTCTGGTTGAAATTTTGGCTCCGGTGATACTTTTCATTCCATGGTTTCTGATCAGTCAGGGTCTTCATCTTCTGCGGAACTTGTATCTGGCATGAAAAAGTCTTCACAGTCCTGAGCTCAGCCTACTGTACCCCTGACCTGCACAAATAGCCCGGGTTCTATGGAACTGCATGCCCCTGCTCACGTTCAACCAGTCATCGTTGGTGGCACTTCCGTAACCTGTTCGTCTGCTACTCTGTGGTCATTGGACAGCATTAGATTGAGAACACCCATATTCTGTGACGAACTGCTGCCACAAATGCATATATGTGACTGTTTTTACAAGTTTCGACAAAGGCTTCATTGAACTATATCCAGTGCAGTTATGTATTCATTGTATAGTGTCGACTAATGTGCAAAGCCATAGACTTGCGTGGTGTAGGACAGCGTATGTGATGCTGTGTCCTTAGGCATCCACTCAAATGTAGAGAATTCCTGTATCACTTCTCATATCTTTGCTTTTGAGGTACTTTGCATTTATGCATAATGATTATACAATATTAGCGCTCTGCGCTGGGTGAAACATCACCATGAGCGCTGTAGTTGGCATCAGCGAACAGGTGCTGACCAGCAGCAGAAGGAATGAACTAGAACATGTGTGCTGGAGTGGGGACATGTGTGAAGGCCTGTAGTTATGAAAAGAAACGTTTCACTGTACTACATGTTTTCACGTCGAATAACAGTAGTAATTGAGAAGGTATTGGTACGATTTCACTAACGACTAATGCGCTTCTTCCGTAGGGAGAGCAGAGTGATCAACTATGAGACGGAGCGCAAGGAACGTCGGGGTACTCTGGAAGAGGTGACGGACCACCCACTGAGGACCAATGTCATCACAGTAAGAACGTGCATTTTTTTCAGCTAACCTGTTGCAGTTGTGAAAAATGCACAAGGATTCTGATCCTGGCCAATCGAGATGCGTTCATCATCACAAAAGATATCAGGGGCGATTCAGCGGTATAATGCGAGAGAGATGCCTTAGCATTACCCTTAGTTACCTCTGATTACCTATATGGTTTTCCATTGGCAAGCAGTGCTGGTACTGTGTGAGCAACTCTGGTTGGCTTCATATCAGCTCATATATGTACATACCCCCCTCCACCCCACATTGACGCTTCTAATGAGCACCAAATCAGCACAGACGACAGAATGAATGAACATACGAGTCTCTACATATCTGTCTCGTCTGTTCGCCCGTCCTGTCGTGGGTGCTGCTTTTTGTCAAGGTGATGGCTGCTCCTTGTATTGAACATTGTCTAAATTGGAATTTCAGGTATACGCAATGCTTCTAGCTAACCTACTGGCCCGTTTGCAATGAATTTTTATGCAGGTTTTAAGGAAAGTGGAAATTTTTAAGTGCTAATTTTTTTTGTTAGTTCTCATTAATATTATGCAGGTTTTAGTATGTTGGAAAATGTTTGTTAGTTAACCTTGTGTATGCGTAGTTATCATTATATGATGTTATTCTATTTATTGCGCAGACAGCTAAGTATTCTGGAAGCTGCTGCTTCACACTAACCCCTGTAACTTTTCTAATGTTCGTTTTACCTTCATATGTTATGTTATTCTGCCCGTACTAAACTTTATGTCCATTCTCCTGTGCATGTTTTCAATATCCAACTCGTAGTGTACTTAATGATCAGCGTATGTTGTCAACAACGACAAAATATGTTTCTCTTTTCGTATGCACTGGAGAGGTTGTAAAAAAATAGGCCATGTTAAATTATCACTGTATTGATCAAAAATGGTTACCATTGTAACCAACAGCAGCACAATGGACAGGGCTTAAAAAAAAATGGAAGTACTAACGGGAACAGGATGATTTGTTCTTTCACCGTTCTCTGTTCTTGTGAGTTGCACTGCTGTCTATTCTAAAGCACTACCAACCTGTCTCATTTAGATACATTAATTAACAGAGAGAGAGAGCTCGTTACAGAAAACAATTATTAGCCAGCATACATTTCTTACTTTGCTGCTTGGCAAGGGATGGAACTTAGGGAGAAAAGGGCCTTGAAGGATGTAGCCAGAAAATAGTGTAAACAATACTGCAGGTTTTGTGACAGTATTTATAGGTGATGGAAGCAGGCATTCTTGACTGTTAATGCAAAATCTGTAGATATGAACACTCGCACAAACACACAGTTTCTTAATGGAAAAATCAATGCAGAGAAAACCAATAGATTTGATGCATGTAAACAGGAAGTCTAAAGCCTTGTGCTGTTTCGACAGGAAAGGCCAGAGACCCAGCAGCTATGCAAAAATCAATGGGCCTTGGTCAAGTTTTTGCACGTCTTGATATTTACGTAGCTCATAGTTGTATGCTGCGCGTAAAAATATGTTTGTGTTTTTGAAGACACGTTTATCGTTTAGAAAAGGACACCAAGGCTCTACAAACTCCACAACGCAGCAGTGTGAACTCTTATGATCCGAGTGTTGCAGTAAATGTGTTAAATGTTTATTTGAAGCTGGCATTGTAGTGTCACCACGGTGCCAGCGTAGACATTGCGCTCATTTCAATATCATAACTGTTTCTATAATCATAACCTATAACATAGCCTATAACTGTTTGCATATTATATATAACCAGTGAAGTATATCCCCCTAAGGCACGAATTATGATGTGCTGTCTGAAAATGTGTGATATTCACCGAACATAATTCCAAGGCACTCAATATTAGATCCCAAGAAAGAAAAATGAGCCAGCATGTTGTTTTGCACAACTTTCAGTAATTAATGGTAACCAGGGCATAATTAAATACCTAATTATTCTGCAGTCAGTCAGGTTGAAATTCTTGCATAAAAAGAATCAGATATTAGGCTCAAAATGCATGCCCAGTTTGTGTTTTGGTTGTATTTGTTTCGAGCAAAGAAAAATAATACTCTCGACGTTGGTCCTGGAACGCGGCACGTCGAACAATCGTCGAACACGGTAGTGTCTTCAGCAGTGTGATCCTCAGGAGCTATACGCAGCACAATAAAGTTAAAGGAGTGTTAGTTGTACGCTCAGGAAGCCTGTAAGAACGTTCGCACTGCATTTCAAGCCATTTGAAGAAACACACGGTGTGCGATGGACTCCGCAGTTGATATGTACAATTATACACACCACCGCTGAAGGGGATATGCCGCGTGGCATTTGCAGGAGCAGCGGCGCCAGTCTTCGACGGGAGCGGTTGCGTCTGCCCACGACATCGTGGAGTGGTCCCGACCCTCTGTCTATCAGCGAGGGAGCTGACCCACTATCGGCCATGGCCAGTGAACAGCCTGTACGTAGGCAAAGCTACCAAAGCATTGCTCCTAGTTGTCGCTTGCATGCTCTGAAGTGTCAAGGCATAAGAAGCTCCTTTTCTATGTGTCTAAACATTTTGAAGATGTTTGTTAAAGTTGGGCTACTGTTGACCAACTGAAAGTGATAATGTGCTGATTAAAGAGTCTATTTTCAGCAGTTTCTCGGCGAGAAGTTGATTATCAGAAGCATAGGCGTGCACAGGGTTCTCGTTCAAGGGGGGCAAAGGTTCGTCGCAGCGCCCCCCTCCCTGTTAAGTCAATGTATGGGGCAGATTTGGCGCCCCCCCTCCTAGGTGACTAGGGGGGCGGCTGCCCCCCCCCCCCTCTTGCTCCCCTCGCGTGTACGCCTATGATCAGAAGTGAAAACAAAGGTCGAGGTTTGATTTCTTCAAGCTGGTGCCAGAACATCAGTATTGGTATGTAACGTCGTGTAAGTCAGAGTTATCGTTTTGTATACTTTGCTGCTTTGGCTCAGTAGAATTTCCGTCTAAGCATTCAATATTGTCGATGCCATAATGTGCTATTTTGGGAACCTTCAAGGCAGTGAGATGGCCAGGCTTTTGATCTTGTGTCTTTTCTAGCCTACCAAAACATTTCTCGCTGCAAGTGTGACATTTTTGCGAGGAGACTCAATTTGCTGGTGCAGCTAAAATGGTGTTTTTTTTCCTACTGGTGTCCATTAAGTCCCTCATCTGACCTTAATCATCAACATTACAGTAGTAGATGTGAATGGCAGGAGTGCTTACCCTTGACAATGCAATTAAGTTTTGAATTTTTGATTGTATGTCTCAAAAAGTGGAGAATCTTGCTCTTGTGTGGTTGTTAACCACTTGTCTGTACAATGTCCTTAGGGAAATGGTGCTTTCGTGGCTGTATCCAGAATCTGCCGTAGTGAATTAGCGGCTGTTGCGTGGCGCTGCTAAGTGAGAGGTCGCGGGTTCAATTCCTGGCCGTCACATTGTCGCTTCGATGGTGACGAAATGCGTAAATGCCCATGTAAACCGATATAGACGCACGTTAAATGCCTCGGGTGGTAAAAACTAACTCGCAGTCCTACGAGATGGTGTACCTCATAATCTGTCTTGACAGAAGGCGTGTAAAGCCTCTTAATTTAATTAAGATTTCGTTAATGGCCGTACGCAGGATCTGGGACGTGCCGAGTTCCTCTGCTGCCGAGGAGGGTCGCAGCCGGCAGGCGGTCTCACCACGTTTCGAGCCTTGGGAGAACAAAAAGGCTGGCATACTGGCCAAATACTCGACTGCCGAGAAGCTCTCCATCGCCACTAGCTTCCTCTCCGGCGGCGAGAAAGGTAATTGTGCGGTCCAGTTTACATCAAGATCCGCGAGGTATGTGGGTTACGTCAGAGTGCATTAGCACTTGCGAGTTATGAAGGTTATGTAACAGATCTGTGGCTTGAATTGTGCTCAACCAATCGGCATGTTGAAATACTGTGAGGACCCGATGATGCCACAGTTGTAACAGTGCAAGCAGGTGCAGACGGCGCCAGTAGCATGGGGGCGTTTTTGGTGCGAAAATTGGGTGTTTTGGTGCGAGGGTTTTGAACCGCACCTACTGCTGTGAGCGTTCCATCACCGTGAGTCGCTCCTCGGATGGCCAATCAGCTTGGTCAAGAGACCTTGAGTTAGTTAAATTACGGAAATGAGTGCTCCCCAAAGAAACCACATACGCTTTCCAGTCCGTGCAACTCGTACGTCAAAGCAAAGATGATAAAGGCATACGAGTGAGTTATCGCACCCTAATGAGCTTTGGTTTGTGACTCAAAAATCTACCCATGCTTTGCAAAGGCCTCAAATGCTGTAGCCAGTGCATTTCTGTGTGTGGCAGCGACATTTTGTGACACCAACCCACAAGGATATCCTCTGTTCCCTCTCGCCTCCATTTTTTTTTTTACCTTTTCCGTTTTCTTACACGTATTACCTCTCCCATTTACTGTGCATACGTCTAACTGGTGACATCCTCTGTTCAATAACCTCCCTGTCATTCACTTCATGTCATCTCATCTCTCTCCCTGTCTCTGAGCTGTGTCTGGCGGTGTCTGTGCAGTGGTGGTGAAGACGCAGAGTTCCGTGACGGACAAGGTCAAGAACAGGCTCGAGCAGTTGGACGACTTCGAAGAAGTGAGTCTCGTCTTGTGTCTGAGTCTGCTGCCCTGATTCGAGCATTGAATTAAGTGTTGACGTCACAGTGTATGTTAAGTGCAGTCCCAACAGGTTTTTAAACTGCTGTAAGAAAGTTTTGCTGGGGGGTCTAGGACCCTCCACCAAAATTTTAAGGAGTGGCCCTTACTACTGTTGGTCAGAAATATATAAGTATAAACATAACCCCTATTATACACACACATGTATGGACATACGCGTTGCAACAAGGTTGATAGTTGGGGGAGTTGGTACGTGATCGTAGATGAAAAAACTAGCAAGGAACAATGGACACAGAAAAAGATGGCGACAGGACCAAGCTGCAATAAATTTCAGTTGTTGGTTCATTATACATCCTTGTACTTTCGGGTTCCCTTAGCTGCCTTCCTAATTTTAGGTGAAGCAGTCACATTTGCTGTCTAGTGTGAGGACAGGGCAGCTTATCGCTGTGTGAGCTGTCTCGATGGATGTGGACGTTTTCGGATGATTCTAGGTCTCGTAGCAAGCCTAACAAAATCAACCCAGATGTGATCTGAAGTGTGGAGGCGCCAAAGTGTCGTTCTGCCTCGAAGGTAACCCATCTCGCTCGATCCAGGGCTCGGTGCGGGAGATGTTGAACCTGTCGCAGCAGGAGTACACCACTCGCATCGAGGAGCTGCACCAGGCCCTACGCCAGGCGTGGGACCAAGACCAGCGTGTGCGCGCACTGAAGATTGCCATTCAGGTGAGGTGGTCTGACGGCTTCTTGACTGTCGCGTGACTGTTGCAATCTGTGTTGATTCGGTCAGGTTGCGGATGAGACTCCGCAGAAACTTCGTGAACATGATCCCGAATCCGCGCTCCTTATGGTAGCTTTAAACATTCAAATATACCATTGTTGAAAGGGTTCGTGAGCCACCCGTCAGGCTAGGTGAGAAAATGCTTCCTGAGGAAAGCAGATACTGCTGTGAACACTTCTGCCATATCTTGAACTCGTGCACAGCAAGGAGTGTTTAGAAGCGGGTTGAGCCATTGGAATTTTTTATTGCGATAGCAATTATATGGAGACTCTCGGCTGCTTTTCGCCGTCATGCTCCGTATATGTATATGTATATATATATATACATATACAAAAAGCCACGAAAGAAAGTGAGCTGGCGCAAAGTGCGCGCTCGGCGCCCCTCTTGTTGCGATGCGTTGGCTCCCCTTGCACTTTGGCCTGCAAGGCGTAGTCGCCTGTGCCCGGGCGCGTGCGCGCGCTTATCTTGGGGTGGGGGGGGATGGGGGGCAGTTTTACGTCGTGTGCTTTCCTCGGAAAGACTGCGTTTAGGTTACAGAGTGCACAAAGGTCCCTTCACTCGCTGCAGAGGCCTTGTTTCCGAAAGAAGCGTGCTGTTCAAACACAGTGAAGTAACAACTGTCACACTTGTTAGTTCGTGCTCATCCTGTGTATACCTGTGCGTATGTTTCATGCATCCTTTGCGCTTGAGCAGTGCGCTCCAAGTTTTGATCTGCTTGCCATTCTTCATGTGAAATGCCAATTTGTTGCTATCGCATTCATTGCTTTGCCCTTGCGGCAAAAATGTGACTTTTTTAGGTGCCCCCGTTTAATACAGACGCCTGTGCTCACTCTCTTTAGAGCTGCCGGTGCCTGCTGATTGACTTCGGACAGCAGATAGCATGGTATTCGCCAGTAGCTGACATAAATCAAGAGTGGCATTTGGATCTGATGAGCTTCTTGCCACGAGGTGCCACCACATGTTGGCGCACATGCTCCATAGTCTTCTAACATTACACAGCAAGGCACACTCGCACACAGGAATCGCAACATGAGAAAGTGATCGCGTTTCATCATGTGCGCTCAGGGTCAGAACGCGTGCTGACGCAACTTCTTATCCTAGTGCCATTTCTCGCTGTCTAACTTCCAGCAAACTTGTTGTGGCGAGAGAAGAGAAAAAACATGTGACAAATCCCTGTAACTCTGTTTATTCTTGACAGATTTGAGAAATTTTCGCGGCAGTCGGTTTGTGAGGCAATAAACTATGATACTGAAGTCCTTTCATTATGACTTGGAAAAGTGGTTCACGACCCCATATGGTGTGGTATTAGCGCAAGAGCGTGACAATATTGCGATTGAGATATTGCAACGAACTCGCTCTGGAATGTGCCGTAGAAAGCTGGCACGAAATGCTGGTCTCACTTTGTTCATTTTACAATTTCAATGGCGTATATGCCGGTGTTTGATTCTCCGTGTTCTCAAAAGCTCACAGCAATATGCCTGTATGTGTGTATATCAATGCAGTGCTCCAAACTTCTGGTGGACACGTCGGTGGTGCAGTTCTACCCGAGCAAGTTTGTCCTCATCACGGACATTCTGGACAACTTTGGTGAGCTCGGGCAATGTAGCCCCCTAGACCGTGATTAGTGGTATCTGTACAGCGAGGCTTAGAGTTTCCTATAAGTACACTAGAGGGAACTCTGGCGCTAGTGTCTATGGGAGCTGCAACGTACGGCGCTTCAGCCAGTATGGGAATGATGGGTAGTACACAAATTTGCCTAGTCTTCGTTCTTTTGGCTCCGTGTGGCCTGAATCCGCTTTGCCGCAATACGAAGTTCAGCAAAGGTTTCGCAGTTACGCTTCACCACCTTGACCTTTTTAGGCTCACGAATTCAAATCGGCTCACGAAGTTCACAACGGTCCATTCCTTTATCCGAAACCGAACCAAAACACAACAATAAACAAAGCCACAAGTGCGTCCGAAGCCGCAAGCACGAAGACTAGGCAAATTTGTGTACTACCCATCATTCCCATGGTGGCTGAGCGATCGCAGCGCCAGAGTCCCTTTTAGAATTTTAGAAAACTCTATGCCGCGAGGAGTCAGTTATTTCAGCTCAATGAGTTAAGAATTTTAGACGTGCGATTGTATGTGGCCATTGTTCTTTTTAAAAGTAGTGTCTCACACAAAAATAACCTTAGTATATCCAGTAGTCACTATAAAAGTCATAGCAGCAAGAAAAATTTTCAATTTAATTCGTTACACGAGACAATCATTTATGTCCTTGTTTGTTATAGTATTGAGGTATGAGTGTGCTTGACTTCTGTTTGCGCAACCTCAGTGAAGTTTCTCTGTATTCGTGTGTGGCTCTGTGTGGCATGCAGCCGCTTTGTCACAAGACTAAGTTCAACAACTTGACACTTTTAGGCTCACCGATGCAAATCAGCTTACAAGGTTCACAATGAGCCATCTTTTCATCCTAAACGGAAACCAAAGCAGAACAATAAACAAGGCAACTGTCGCGTGGTTAGTGCCGCTGGGGGCACGGACACGCAGAGACCGACGCGTGCACGCTGCCTGCTCGGACGAAAGTGGTCCCCGCTCTTTATTGGGACTGAACATATATAGGGATGCACACATGCAAGTTACAGGGGGCGCTACGCTCCAGTGGCAGCCTAATGAAAGGGCTGAATTGTGGCGACCTCTACAGCCACAACTGCATTTGAAGCCGCAAGTACGAAGACTAGGCAAATCAGTGTTCTACTCATCACTCCCTTGGTGGCTTAGCGATCACAGCGCCACAATTTCCTATTGTAAATTTTCTAGGAAACTGTGATACAAATGACTGCTAAAAACTCTGCAAGAAGCCCAATTGTGCTAGTGCATTAAAAGCATTGTCTAAATTGCAGAAACGGTGTTTTTTTTACTGTCATTGAGTCGATGACCGGGAGGGGCTAGTTGGTTCGTGTTGAATTCTTGGAGATATGCTCTGTTTTTAGCAATATCGACGAAGAAGATGCAGAAATGGACAAAGGTTAACACTTGGTCCTGTTTACCTGTGTCTGTCTCCGCGTCCTCTTCGTCGTTATTCTTCAAAAGGGCACATATCCGAGACTTTTTTTAACTTGAGCTCCTGTGCACTTACACTAGTTGGCACTGTTAACTCTCAAGGCAGTACTCTTAAACCTCGATACAACGAACTCGGATATAACGAAATATCGGTTGTAACAAAGTAAATGAAGAATAGTCTTGCAATAGATATAGTGTTAGGATTATACCTTTATAACGAATTTTTGTATATAACGAACTTATTTTCATGTAAGATGCAACTTCGTTATAATGAGGTTTGAGTGTATGTACGCTGTTGAAGGACAGGTAAAGTGTTGTCCTTGTTTGGTATCTCACATACAGGCCAGCTGGTGTACCAGCGGATCCACTCCAAGGCCGAGTACCTCAAGCCTGGAAGCAAGGTGCCTGTCCCCCCTTCCAGGTTAGTGACACTGCCGCTTGTTTGTGGCTCTGACACTTTCCAATATAGTTGCGAAATTATTTGAAAGTTTCTATAAATAGAATTGAATGGCATCCTGATCAATTTGAAGGAAATCAAATGGCCACAATGCCTAAACGTTGGTATTTTTCAAACAGCTTGCGAATAATTCTCAATGTCTATGCACCCAAATAAACACGAAATTTGCACGCACTTACAATGTGTCCCTGCAAGCATGAAAAGGTGCTTAAGAGAAAAAAATGAATGTCTAGAATCAGCGCGGAGTTGTCGGAAAACGCTTGCGAAAATAGTGGTCTTTGACAGCGAAACTGAGAAAAAGACACGTCATTACTGGGATGCCAGTAATGACACACGACAGAGGTAATATGCAGCTCCACGGCATGGCATCCAAGTCGAGGAGGCGTTAGCACATCTTGGAGGTGGCATGTATGAACCTATGCCATGCTGACCACAAGATGCACAGGTCATCTGTTTAGGTGCTGCTTGAATGCCGACAACAGAAGAATTATATAATTCCCAGATTTACAGAGTTGGCGAGACTGCTTCAGTGGCGCTACTTCCTATACTCGCTTACAACGAATTCAGCACAAATGAAACTTCATTGTGCTGAACCTTTAAGTGTGGTACTGGCTCGCAGCGGACTTCACGCCGGACCAGGTGCCCGAGTCCGCCAAGGAGACGTGCCGCAACTGGTTCTTCAAGATAGCCTCAGTGCGGGAGCTCATCCCCCGCTTCTACGTTGAGACGGCCATTCTTCGCTGCTGCAGCTTCCTCACACGAAGGTCAGCAGTCGCCTCAGTCACGCGCACTAATCTTTACAGGAATCAGCAGACGTCTTATACCTTTGTATGTGCTCACCAAACCCTATACGTCACCTCTCAGTTCGAACTGAAGTAATAGAGAGCGCAAAGGTTGCTTCGCTCAGTGCAGTTGTGTTTCCTTAGGCTGGAATTTTGTTGAGTTACACCAGGTTAGATGCTACAGCAGTTAGCTGCAAACCTGACTTCACATAACATTCCAATTTTTTGCTATCGCATTCCTTGCTTCGACCTTGCGGTGAAACTGTGGCTTTCTTTGATCATTTCAGGGAATACTCGGGGTACTGCTTCGGCTGACGGGCACCATCTGCGGCATTGGCGATCCTCTGGTGGCTGCTTACGCGCGGTGCTACCTCTGCAGGGTTTGTTTCCACATCTGTGGCTTCTTCTCTGGCTTTACTGCTGAGCAGTACTCGAGCATGTCTTTATTGTTTCTGTTCAGGTTGGCATGTCGGTTGCCCCGGAGGTCCACGAACATGTCCTCGAGAATTTCTGGCAGTTCCTACTCACATATCCTCAGGTAAGATTGTGGTTTGACTCCAGAAGCGTGTGCCATAGAGGGGCCACATGCCCAGTGTGGCATTTTGAAACTTGGCAAGAAACGATAGAATTTCAACCGAGAACAAAACTTGCGAATAGAAATTGCAGTCTACATGCTACAATTGTTGAGAGCTTTTAAAAGAACAGGAACCTTTTGTGGAAGAAAGATGATTTGAAAGATGAAATAGGAAGAAAGATGATTTGTGAATGTGCCAGCAGACTCCAATGGAACAGTGGTATTGCATCAATAGTGAAGACTATGGCACAGGGAATTAATTGATTAATTCGTTAATTAATCAATGTGTGAAGTCTACATGATTCTGTTAACGAAAGTCTGGAAATTCCAAACAGTTCATTGCTATCTTTTCATAGTGTAAAAGTTTCGGTATGTTCCCTTTAGTTGCAGTTGTATTTTGAAACAAGAGCGTACTTTGAGAGCGTTCTTGTGGAAATTTTTTTACGAATCCTTTTATCGTTAAAGGCCAACTCCGGCGATTTTTCGAGGTCAATGGATCTCAATGAAATTCACTGGGTACGTTCCTTCACACATTTCCGTCATTTATGCCAAATTTCAAGCTTGAGAGATGCGCTGATTGTTTGCAAATGAATTTTAAAGATTGTCTACAAACGCCCACCCGGCTTCCCACAATTATTGGCAACATTGCGTGTGTGACGTGTTGGTTTGCCGGTCGACGGAAGTGACGCAGCCGATGGGTTCGCTAACTTAGGCCGCTACAGCGTATATTGTGCTGGCCACAAGGTGACGATGTTTGGCCGGCGCTTCGCTGGTTTGGCGCGCGATTTTCTGTTCTCTGTGGAGGAGCGTGTGATATTCTGCGCCGGCAGGACCAGCATGCCTTGCACGACTTCCGGTTCATAACAAACTACTACGTCATACGTAGACAGTACACTCGGTTGGGTTTTGGTTTCGGTATTGCGCCTTTTTGCTTATTAAAAATTATTTTCGAATTTGCTGGGCATTTCAGCTATCGGGCACGTGACAGGAGTGTCTCAGGAACATAAAAGCATCATTACCCTGACACGGTCAAAAAATCGCCGGAGTTGGCCTTTAATCGCAACACTCCGTTTGATCCTGGAAGCTCTGCTTCTTTGCGCAGCTCGAGCGTCCGGTGGTGCAGCAGCTGTTGAGGCAGCAGAAGCTGGACCTGTCCACATACTTGACCCTGTACTGCCCGGCTCTGGACTGGATCCTGCAGTGCGTTGCACATGGTGCCTCCGGAGCACCTGCTGGACCAGGTTCTGGCACGATGCAAGGCGCAGTGCAACAGCGCCCTGCTGCTCAACTCCATCATGACTGCCTTCCGGCCCGAGTTCGTGGCCAATCGGGCCCTCGAGTTTGTCAGCCTCATGAGGGACTGCGATGACGCCTCGTTCCCCAAGGTTTGTAGGTCTGCGCCGCTGTCTGTGTTTACCTTTGATAATGAAGTAGATCGGTTTCTTTTAAAGGAGTGGCACCAATTTTCGAAGCGCAGTTTACTCCGGCATACAAATCTCTTGTATATAGAGACGACTATGAGCAAATGTGGAGCTCAGTAAATGCTTAAGATATTTTATTTTGATATCAAAATCGACTTTCGCGTGGTGTGCCTACTGACGTCGACCATAGCCTTTCGTCAGGCTGCAGTACCAGTTCTGGTGACTACACACCAGTGTGGCTAACTGCGATGATGTCGGGCGCCAAAACATGCAAAATCGCCGCTTGTCCTATCTGCTTAGATGCTGTTTTTAGGTCTGTTAATCATGAAGTTAGACAAAGAACAGCACCGATGCTTCGCCAGTTGTGTTGGTTCAGTAGTAGCATGCTGTTTCTGCTCATTTACATGCAGTTAAACCTGAACTTAAAGCATACTCATATAACGAATTATTGGTTACAATGAAGTAAATTAGGAATAGCCCTGACATTAACACGCTGCTCCAAATATACATCTATAACGAATCTCGATGTAACGAACCCGGATATAACGAAATATCGGTTATAACGAAGTAAATGAAAAATACTCTTTTGCAACAGATACAGTGCTAGGAATATACCTTTATAACGAATGTTCGGATATAACGAACTTATTCTTAATGAGGTTTGAGTGTATAACTAGCGCATATTTAAGTCAGGTGTGACTGTTATAATGAGTTTTGTGTTATAAGTTAACCATTTCATCCAGAACGAAATTTCTTCCCATTTGATCTCTAATTGCGCGCTCTCTTCGTGTTGGCAGCATGTGCTTCTGCGCACGCTGGGGCTGTGCCTAGTGTTGGCCGACCCACCCGAGGACCAGCGACGACAAGTGCTCAGCCAGGCTTGGAAGGCCATCGCCAAGCTGCGCAGCCCTGCCGTAAGTTGTCGGCACAGGTGCTGACATGTACCTCTTGCATTGCTTCGTCATCATTTTGTTATCAACACGGTATAGTAAAACTTTTTGATATGTTCCTGTTCGCTACGTTTTTCCTGCACGTGCACTGTGAAATGTCAGACCCGTTTCGGACCGATTTCCAACAATTGTCATCAGATGTCATGTCCTCCTAGATCATACATTATTTTCCGTGGTCGTCTAAGAAGCATAACGACGTTCTACTGTGCCATGCGCAGTTTTAATCAGAAATTTTAGAGGTGCTACGTGCTTTGCTGCTTGGCTTTTGCTGAGGTTCCTGTTGAACTTGTGCCTTCATCACTTCGTGTCTTCACTTCAGTGTTTACATGAATAATTTGCATTGGGTACTGCACCTGTCGAAAACTTTAAAGCCACCTACAGCATTGGCATATCACAGATAGATAGTTCTTATCGGCTGGTACTCTAGATGGATGGTTTCACAATGCTAGATGTGTTACGGAAACTCTGACTTAGAGTCTAGCAGTTGCGGTAGTCATCACTCAAAGAGTAGCCTTTTGAGTTTTTATAAAGACTGCCTGCGTAGTATTTTTTCAATCGCGCAAACCATGAAATAAGGTTTAATGAATACAGGCTTCTTGCATGTATGATTTGTTCTTCACAAATTTTCAGTAGAGGCAGTGTCACAAATTTTCACATCAGCATGCATCGTAGCAAACTCTTCGCTGTTACCCTAGAGGCATTGTCACGTTCCTTTATGTTATCTGCATGGGGCAATTCAGGGACTAAGTGTGGACCATGCTTGGTGTGCATGGAAAGAAAAGAAAGAGGGTCGCCAAAGAACACCACTAATTGAGAAACTTGGCTGTAACCTAGAAATTTCAATATCAACTGCAATTAGTAGGTGACCTGGCTGTTCTAATTAATACGAAACCATGCTTCTACTGCTGCCATGTGTTGACAAGAGTGACATTTTTTTGCAGGACTATCTGAGCTGCGTAGAGGTCTGGATCGAGTTCCCCTGCAAGCACTTCACGGTGAGAGAGTAGACTTCTTAGACATCCTGTTTCGTTGGACGCTTGGGTCGCTAGACTTGGGAAAGCTTGGGCGCCTCTTGGCACTTTGCAGCATAATTGATGTCATTGGAGCGTATTGGAATTCTGTTGAATCTCCTTACAACAAGCTTCAATAGTAACACAACACTCGATTGAATGAAGTCTTTATTTTTCATAACTGCATGTTAAACGTCGTCATAATGAAGTGCTGTCTGTAATTTCAATGACTGAGGATACCGTCCCTGTACTGTGACCTATATATGACAGTCAACCTCATCGTGCACTTGCCATCATAATTTAGCTACTAAGTGTGCTGCAGCTAAGTTAGAGTACACAGGTTCAATTTATGCTGACAGAGGCTGTATTTTGATGCGCATGAAGTGCGAAGATACCTGCACACTTTCGTTTAAGTGCATGTTAAAGAATCCAAGGTGGTCATCATTAATCCTGAGTCCCCCTCTAAAGCACGCCTTGTAATCATATCATGGTATTGGCACGCAAAACTCCGCATCTTAAAGGGCCCCTAAGCAACTTCTTCAGATACAAAGCACGAGCGTGTTCTCTCCCGAAGTTTCCCGTCTTTTCAGCACAGTTTGCGATGCCAACGGTATGCTCACACGACGTCATGAAAAAATAAGCTCTCGATCGGTCCACACACGACGGACATCAGTTGTAAATTGTCTCCTACCCTGCTTCGCCTTGCAGTCGCATGCCCGTTCTGCCTTGTCTCACGTGACTATTGTGCGCGATCAACTGATTTGACTTCATTTTTTGCACGTTCGACTGCGCAAGCGGAGATAACAGTGTGTAGCCGAGAAGCGCGAAATCCAGATAGGCTAAACACTTAGTGCTGACATTGCACCCTATGTATTTTATGAGATAAGGGGGGCGAGGAGGAGATAGTGCCCGTAGAAGAGCAGTGAAGATGAGATGAAAACCACTCATTCATCTTTGAACTCGATGTGTTTTAGAAACTCTTTAATCCTTTGTGGTCCAAAACGTTTACCCACCTTCAGTCTATTCCGGCCAGAACTTCATAAAAAAAAGCTCAAATAAAAACACGTTTACTTACTCCCTTAGAGATTCTGCATAGTGCAGTGTAGCGAGAAAATATGCGTGAATCAACCACAAAAGAGTTTGTCGAGCAGTGCCTGACAGCAGACTAGTGCAGCCTTGTGCATTGTTGGGAAGGGCCAGACAGTGGCCCCACAAAGGTTTATTGACTGTCATGCAACGCAGGTGCGCGAGGTGGACGCCCTCTTGGGTGCCCTGGTGCGCCAGCTCGTTCCGGACCGGGCGTACGAGCAGCACCCCCAGCAGCTGGCCCGCGTCGTCGAGCGTCTGCTGCAGCATGTCACCGACTTCGGCCGGCTCTGCGCCATGGAGCACTTCCTGCCCCTGCTGGACCTGCTGCCCCGCGAGGGGGACGCCCGGGTCCGCGGCTGCAAGGCCGTCATGGCCGCCTTCCTGGCCCAACAGAAGGAGCCCACCCGCGACCCCCTCGTGCTGCACGCGCTGATGCACGTTGGGCAGGCTCTGCACGCCTCGCTCAACGCGCTCGCCCTGGAGGACGAGCGGCGCCACATCGGCCAGCTGCTCTGCGGATTCCTGCAGAGGGTCGGCTTCGGCCGAGACTTCGAGCAGCAGCTGGCCTTCTACGTGGACGCCCGCGCTGCGTTCAGCGCGCTCGACCCTGTGCTCGTGCAGCTGGTGCAGGTGCTCGTTTTTCTTGCCTTATGTAAAGTCTACGCTTTAAAGGAAGTTGCGTCCTTTTGGAGGTGTTTTTTCTCCTGTGGCAGTAGTACAGCAGACTCTTGTTAAACGGAACTTGATGGGATGAGGAAATTATGTTCCGTTTGACGGGAGTTCTGTTTACAGATATGAGCAGGGGTGCAGAATTCAAGCAAGAAACCAATCATATCGGGGACGGTTGTTCCATTAAGCAGCACTTCTAATTAAGAGATTTCCGTCTGCTGAGCGTCTACTGTAACAATCGTCTGGCTTGCTTGCGTATCCTTTCTTGCAAACAGCGCACTCGCTACTTTTTCTATCAAGAATACCAGGTCATATTGTTAGCATGCGTGCGGTTTGGGACCTAATGAATCGGGTGCATGGCATGAAACCCAGTAACGGTGCACAAGATGGATGACACTTGTAGTGGGACAAAAATATGCTTCAAAGGTTGTCCTTTAAAGATACCTAACATCATTTGGTACCTAACACCAAAGTAAATCACTCAATGCATGTCATTACCACAAGTGATCAGATGACCACCTTTTTTTATTGGAGTGAAACACAAGAACATTTGTGTGCTTGCAGATTTATGTGCACGTTAAGTAAATTCAGGTGGTATGAGTTAATTCGGAGTTCCCCGATACTGTGTATCTCATAATCGGACAGTGGTTTTGGCACATAAACACTCTGGAATTGGATTGATTTGCACAGGACGTGAACCTGCTGGCCATGCGCACCCGCCAAGTTGTCAAGGGACATCACACTCGCAAGACAGCTGCCTTTGTTCGGGTACGTTGCTCTTTCTTGGTCCATCGTTGCGTTTTGCAAGTACGGTTCATGACATGTTTACTTTTGCTGATGACTTGAAAGTGCCAACGTGATAACTTTCGAAAGGGGTACAACGAAAGAGTGGACAAAGGCAATCACTTCCAGACCATTTTTACACAGATGGGAAGTATTTGTGTGTTAGAATGAAGGACGCCTAAATCGGGCACCGCGATCAGCTAGCTGGTTCATGCAGAAAAAGTAGTTTAGTAGTCTAGTTCATTTAGTAAGAGTCGTGAAGTTACGCGATGTGTTAATTACAAGCGGGCTTGTATTCTACGATCGGCATACTAGCATGCCTAGACCATGTGACTTACAAAAGAACATTCAACCGTGTGATGTGTTAAACACCACTTGTGTTGCACGCAATATTAGAACACGTGGCAAACTTTCTGCAGCTGCTGGCAAATGGTGAAACAAGTTTATGTTAGCATCTTGGCAGCAAATAAATTGAAATGAACATTTGGGTTTATTTCCTAAATACTAAGCAAATAATAGTGCAAGTATTACGTTAGACTATCTAGACAATAAATTGCGATGTTACTGAAAAATTTGAACGAGAAGAGTGCAGTGGCAAGCACAAAACAACCATAAAAGAACTTCAATTGAGTTTTGCTTGTCCCTTTATCTGATTTATAAAAAAAAAGATACGGTGCACTTTGAGGAAAATGAGTGCCGCGCCACTCGTTCATCTTTGAACTCGAAGTGTCTTAGGGGCTCTTTAATCCTTTGTGGTCCAAAACGTTAACCCAACTTCAGTCTAATCCGGCCAGAACCACATAAAAAAAAAAAGCTAAAATAAAACAAGTTTACTTACTCTCATAGAGATAATGCATAATGCAGTGTAGTGAGAAGATATGCGTGAATCAACCACAAAAGAGTTTGTCTCGACTCGATGTTCCCCTAACCAGGTTGAGCACGGAACCCCGTGTCTAGAGAATAGACCCTTTTCAAAATCGTAAAGCTACCTTCCCTGCTATGCAGTTTGAACAACTCATGGCGGCTGGTCACTTACTGCAAACAGCCTGTTGAAGCGCGGTTTGCTTGTGCTATGACATGGAAAATGTAGAGTCGGCTTTCTTGATATGAACACGTACAATAGACAAGCCCCAGCACGTTCAACTAGGACCGTGTCACCACTTGAAGCACGACAGGTGCCGCCATTACTTGGGTGAATGTGCAGCGCAGAGAAGCGCACTTGCGAATTATTAAAAGGGTCCATTGCTGCTGACTATTGTTCTTGTCAAGTGACCAGTTTGGCTGAGGCATGGACCTGGTGTAGACCTTTCTCGAGTTGAGGCGCAGTATTGAGAGGAGGGACATTCTGGAATACGGGGGTTTCGGTCTCGTTGATTTCACTATTACTGTCGCTGCACTCCATGCCCTCACTCTCCTACCCTCACCTGCAGGCATGCGCAGCCTACTGCTTCATCACCATCCCATCCCTGAGCAGTGTGCAGTCGCGGCTCGAGCTCTACCTGCTCTCGGGACAGACGGCATACCTCAACCAGTGCCTCTCGCAAGGTGACCATCCTCTCTGTACAAACTGTTCTACACTCCAACCTCATTATAACAAAGTCGCATGTTACACGAAAATAAGTTCGCTATATCCGAAAATTCGTTATAAAGGTTTATTTCTAACACTATATCCATTGGAAGACTACTCTTCGTTTACTTTGTTATAACCCATATTTCGTCATATCCGGGTTCGTTATATCGAGGTTTGAGTGTATGGTGTTTTTTGCTTTTAACATTGTTTTCTTGAAGCCATTGCCATCTTGGGGTCTTCCACTAACTGTCTTTAATGGGTTATGATGACTAGAGGTGTTATTTATGGGTTGGGTGGGTGCGCCACAGTTTTGGTGGGGATGTGGCACTTTGGGCGTTTTGGGCTTTGGGATGTGGCATTTTTCTATTCGCACAGGTAAAAAAAAAATTGTTTTTCTTAGAGCTGTGCGAATAGCAATACTTTCTGTGCAAAGCGAATTCGAATATTGAAGTTTGAGTGCGAATCGAATCGAATATTTCTCGAATATTTTTCAAATACTTCAAAGAGAAATAGCAAAAAATAAGTTGGAGAGGATTCCCAAGCATATTCTTATGAGACAGCACCGTGAAAGCATTTCTTTTGGCTAGGTTGGCGAAGCACTGGAGGGGTGGTTTTCCCTACTTGTGTTAAAAAGAATGAAGCAATGCAGAGGCCGAATAGTATTTATTTACATGATTTGTTGCAACCAAAGTGTTGTTGACAACACTTCTATTGCAACAAATTATGCCATTCTCAAAGTGTTGTTGACAGCACTACACGTGAAAGGCAAAGATGCTATTTCCTCAGCCTCTCCTCGTCTTTCAAGTTCTGTGGAAGCCCAACTGATGTGGCGGACAAGGGCATGCTCCCTTCGAGTCTGGAGTTCCCAGTTTGCCTCATAGACGTCAATGTATAAAAGAACCTGAAACTTTGGATGCTAAAAGTTTTTAGCAAAAAGCAGAGCGCCACATGAGAAGGCGACATAGTATTTATAATCTGATTCTACGTGCAACGCGAATCATGTAGTACTTTCTGGATACCACGCAATAACTCTGGAACCATCGATGAGTCCTATTTAGAAGCTCACGCTCTTAGCCCGCAGATCAGATCTTCGCCAGTTCTTCTGAACACCGAGCGATGCAATTGGCAGAAGCACTTTGTCTGCCGCAGCTGCTAACCTAGCTGCCCAAGTGGAGGCCTTGCGGTCTTTCTCTCAAATTCTCTGTTATCCTCATACTGGCCATTACGGCTGCCGCTGATTGGCTGGAGCTTGACGAGCAGCACGTCCTCTGCCTTCAGCCCTTCTTTCGCAACATCATTTTGGTGTCACACAGCTTTCACAACTCTCAGCAAAAATGAGAGGATTGGAAGAATGCGTTAATGTGTTAAACGCAGCCTCCTGATATCAGCTTTTGGCCACGAGAACCTCGAAGGCCGTGCATTAACTCGGATTATGGGATCGCTTCAGCCCTCGAATTTGGTTCAATGTGGCCTCCCGTTTAACCCACCTGTGAAGGTCGATATGCATCATTCTCAAGCGTCTGGGACATGCTCATATGCAAGGGCAGACTTTTCAAGTTTGTTTAAGTGCTCAGTGATTAAGTTTCATCGACTTTCTTCTAACTCCGGGAGTGTGCTATGCATGTGCAATGCGTCGACGTGATCAAGAGCACGATGACATCATAGCTTCACACTTTCTCCAGTAGCCGAATGTGCTCCGTCGTAGTGGACAGTTAGAGAATGGCTCCCCTGACTTAGGTGACAAACTTGCAGGCGACGCATTCCTGCAAGCGGCCATCGAGCTCCTCCCAGAGTTGCCAGCCTTCGTGGAGCCTGAGGGGGGGTGGCGGCACGGCGGCTCAGCGGACCAGCACTGAGCCATTCCTGGTGTCGTACGCGAGCAGCCTGCTGTCGACACTGCTGGTGGTGCCGGACCATCCAGAGCACGAACCTCTGCGGCTGCTGCGCGGACTCCTGCAAGTGCTGCACGAGCGGCCAGCCTCCACGTGGACCAGTTCAGGGGGTGATGGCCGGGCGCGCATCTTCCTCAATGCGCTCAACTTGCTCGTGGCATTGGGGCAAGAGCATTACCTCTATCACTTGGACAAAGGTGCGTTGTATATGTGGACGTATATGTGTATATGTGAGCTTACATGCACTAATGCAAGCCCACATATGCACTAATACGTGGACGTATCTACAGGCTTATGTGCACTAATATGTGGATATAATATGTGTACTATATGTTGGCTTGTATGCTCTATATGTCGATGTAATGCATATATGTGGGTTTGTATGCGCTAATATGTGGACATATATGTGTATATATGTGCTAATATGTAGACATGTATGCATGTATGTGGGCTTATATCCATTAATATGTGGACGTATATGTGTTGTATACCTGAACGCGAATCCACTGTGACCGGAGCGGGTGAATGCGTGGTTTGCTGAATGGGTCAGTGCATCTGTGAGTTGCTGTTAACTGTGTACATGAGGCGAGTGTGTGTGAGTGAGCGAGTGAATGTGCTGCTGTCTACCAGAGTTTCTGCTCAAGCTAAAGCTCTCGAATGTCTGATGCATCTTGCATGCCCCCCCCTACACTTGACCTCGCAGTGGATTCCAACGATGCACTGTACGGTGGTGACCCGAAGTTCCGGGCGCAGTTGGAACAGCTGTGCACCAGTGTGCTGGATCAGCTGCTCTCACATTTGCGTGCGCTTGGCGAAGCTGGGGTGAGTGTCGCGCATTTTGTTCGATCGGGCTTTGTAAATTCACTGGATGTTTCGTGAGGCGTGCTAGTTGCATCGTGAGCATTAAGCCATAGAAACTGCAAATGAGACTCAAATTCGTGGTTATTAAAGAGACACATCGTGTGGCTTGAAATGGCTGTGAATGCTGCTAGCGCACATCTGAATGAGATCGATGAAGGGGGGAAGAAGGAAGCTAGAAGTGACAAGAAGTCGAGCTAGGACTGTCGCTGAAGCCAGTATTTCGCTTCCCCAACAAAGACGAGCCATTGTTTATAAACGCTGGCTTGAGCGACATTCCTTGTCGGACAACTTTTCATCTGGCTGGCATGCGTGCATGATAGAGCTTGTAGCTTCCGCTCGAGGTTGCCAGCAGGCACTGGTGTTCAGTTTGGTCATAGTTACCGTATTAAATGTATATTTCAAGAAAACTTTACAGTGCGAACTAAAACAGAAACACAAAGGGACGCAATGAACAGGATGGGCACTACTTCCAACTGGTATATTCTACAAGAGAAACGCTCTTCAACACATTCTGAGACACGTGATCAGTGTGCGCATGCGTCACGATAATGCTCAACCACCGTTGCATTCCCTTGTGTCTGTATTTTAATTCGCATGTTGAAGCTTTCTTGAAATATGAATCTTCACCAACTAGCTCAAATTATGATCCTGCATGTTAGATGACACCTTTTGTTAGCGCATGTGCAGTTTGAAACAGTGTGGAGTCGCACGCTCTTGCAGCACGTCGAGCGGCAAGCGCGACTGGCCCTGGAGCTTCTGCAGAGGCTGGTGATCGGAGCAAACTTGGAGAGACGACCGCTGTTCTCCCTGGCGGTCAGCCTGTGGGGCCTGGCCCATCGAAATGCTGCCCTGGATCACCGCGCTTCAGTCAGTGCTAAATTCCTGTCAGGATTTGCTTTCTCATCGCATTTTCACTAGGCTTGTGCCAATAGTGAATTTTAGGTTTGAGTCGAATTTGAATTGTATATATATCACATATTATAAAAAAAAATTAGCATATTTGTCATGACCTAACTAACCTGCACCATACTTTTTAAAAATTGAAACAAGGCCTGTACAAATGCCATTTTTTTGGTTCAAAGGAAGTGGAAACAACTTTGAACAGTAGCAGGATTTGACTTTCGGTAGAATGCAAGTGATAACCTGTAAAGTATGTTAAGTTTTAAAATTTACTGTACTTAGAGCATATAAGCCGGTATAACAAGCTTTTAAACTTAAAAAATGGTGAATCGATGCGACGGTAATATGTTCATTTAACCTTGAAGTGCGGCTTCGCGGCAGTGCAGATTTCCCCTGGATAGGCGTTTTGACGGCTTAGCACCCCTTCACTGCAGTGAAACCACCTTTACAGGAGGTTACATGCGGACAAATATACATTTGAATAGATGCTTTCACGGCTTTGCACCCCTCCGCTGCAGTAAAGCCACCTTTACAAGGGGGTTACATGTGAACTAATATACACCTTGTTTAAAAAAAGCGCGAAAAAAACCACAACAGAGAGGTACGAAGGAGACAGGATGACGTGCTACTGGCAGCTGAAGTTTTAATCAAAAGCATAGAAAGGTATACACACACATTACAAAAAACAAGATAAAGAAACGGACCACCGCAGAATGAATATGCATGTAAAAGAAAAACACCAGGCACGTTTTTGTCACCAGCTTAAGTTATATCGAGGTATTCTACTTCTGCGGTGGCCTGTTTCTTTATCTTGTTTTATGTAATGTGTGTGTACATCTTTCTACGCTTTCGATTAAAACTTCAGTTGCTAGTAGTGCGTCACCCTGTCTCCTTCGTACATGTCTGTTGTGGTTTCTTCGCGCTTTTTTAAACATGAATTTCAATTAACTCACCCAACTGTCCCTGCTAACTTAATATACACCTATTGGTTCATTTAGAATACTTCAAAATTTTCAATAATTAAAATTCGAATCGCAGCAAATTCGAATACTGTTCGAGTATCCGTTCGAGTATTCGAATATTCGCACAAGCTTAATTTTCACTAATGTAGTGCGACATTAGCTGCAATGCCTTATATCTATCACGTTCTTCAGATGGCAGCTAGCTATTAAGATCTTGATAAATCTAGGCTAACTACATTATCTGAGCTATGCTCTCCACATTACCTACAATATTGAAATCTAGGCTTTCTATGTGGTTCAAAGTTTGGGTTGCAGTTCACTTTTTGAGGCTCGTTATAAGAATGTTGCGCCTGACAAGAAATCACATTCGCTGTTCAAAATATTTTTACAGCAGAGCTGTTAAGCTTTTCGTTATGCCAGTTCAAGTCACCAGGAAACTATTATTATCAGCAATGGGCATGAGCCAAGCTCAGGAAGATATTATGTAGTACTAATGACCGAATCTAGCCCAATTAAGTCTAATTGGTGGTAATTAAGGCTAATCTACCAAGCCCACCCGAGATACTCGAATTTCATGTGACCTATTTATGCTAATTAAGCCTGGTTGTGATTGAGTCCAGCCAGGATTGGCTAGGAGACCACCAGCTCAGCCTTGCACCTCTAATGCAAGATGGCCACATTTTTTAGTAGCATTATGTTAGCGATGTGCACATACAGGCGAGTTCCGCTTGTTTGTTTGATAACTTGTTAAATCAATGTTCAGCACTATTCAACAAAAAATGGTTTTTACACTGTCCTTTGTAAAAAGGCCAGGATCTGCCTTGAGCTTCCAATTACCGCCCTTCCTCATTTCAGGTGCGCTGTCTAGAGTTCGTCAAGAAGCGAGCCAGCAGGGCTGGAAACAAGGGCCCTTACGCCGAACTTGCCACCAAGTTGCAGATCCCTTCGCCAGTCTGAGGCCCTGCCACATCTCCGCGTTCTGTTCTTGAAGTCGAACTCAGTTGCGCTGCCTCCGCAGACCCAAGGTTGAAGCTACTCGCGACAACTGGATCATCCTTGCACAACTTGAGCAAGGAGAGCTTCGCGTAAACTGTAGTAGAAACTCCCTCCTGCTTATGTAATAAGGTGTCGAAAGATGGAAACGTGAAGATAATGTATTGTCTCGGAAAGATGTACGATCCAAACAGGGAGATTGAGACGCTGTCCACCACGAATGTACGATCCCTGAAACAATTGGGAACAAGGCTTTTGTTGTGTGAAGTCTCTGAACTGCTGTAACCACATCGATGGTCCTTTGGCAGGCGCTTCAGAAAATAAACATGTACAACAGACCTGCTTGGTTTCTTGTGTCATTCAAGGTGTGAACTCTGTAATGCTCTTGCAACGAGATGAAGAGATGCATTTCAGACATGAGCATGAAAAAAAAATTCAAAAGCAGCTTAGCATGCCTAGACAGGGGCAGTGCTTCTTCGGTGAAGCATTCCCACTTTTTAAAGGTATTTAAGCAATACTGAGAATACGTGAGGAATATTTGAGCAATATTGAAAACCCTACATTTGACGCCAAGCAAGGGGCCAGAGGTTTGACAGATGATCAAGCCAAAAGCCTCATATGCCTCACGAGTAAAAAAAGATACGATGTCCACCTGTTGGCGACAGTCAGCGGTGTGAACACGAACGGTACCAAAAAATCACGACCTCACACACGCATCATGTGATTCCAAGAGCAAGATTTCACACGACATTGTGCTATAACTAGAGCTGTACGAAGAGCAAAATTTGCATTGCGAAGCGAATTCGAATACTAAAGTCCGAGTGCGAATCGAATAATTTTAGAACATCACTGAAATATTTTTCTAATATTTCTCAAATACTTCGAAGCCAAATCGCTAAAAAAAAGGTTGCAAAGGAACCCCTAAACACATTGTTACGCGGTAAGAACATGAAAGCGTTTCTTTTAACTAGGTTGATGAAGCACTCAACGGGTGCTGCTAAGTCCAGTGCCCTCTACGTGTCTTTTAAAGAATGAGAAAATGCTGAGGCCGATTCCATGTATTTACATGACCTGGTATAATCCACAGTGGTGTTGACAACACTGCACGTTGGCGCTGGCGTCAGTGCCAGGTGGGAGAGGTCACTTGTTTTCCACACATGGCTTCTGCGAACACCTGAGGAGCGCGAGTGCACAAAAAATAAATCGATTTTTTTCAAAATTACATTTACAGTTTATGTGGCCCTTATATCTGATTCCAAAATATATTCACTTTTAAAAACTACCTAAAAGTGCCGTAAAAATTTGTTGCGCCTGTTGACATGGCGAAAATCAGCGTAGGAAATTGCAAAACAAAAAAAGTGTTCTTAAAAAAGTTAGATTTTGCGCTCCTCGGAAAGAGCGTTTCTCCGTGTTCAAATTACCCACTTCAGCTAGCTTCTCCACTAAGAAACAAGCGTACAAAAAGCAAATGTTCAAAGCTCATTTCGAAGGCTTTCAATTGGCTGCGTCCGACAAGTTGCTCCAACACGCGTCGCCATTGGTTCGATTTCTTGCTCCGAGAGAGCGTCGTCTGCTGCTTGCGCATCGCAAGGCCACGACTGTCGAAAATTGCGCTACTTAGGGACGCGTTCCCACTCGTTCTAGGTGGACGGGTCGACGATCATTTAGAAAATAATTACGGCTTTAGTTTGGAAGCTGCAAGCAGAAGCTAAATCCTCACATTACGATAGTGCGCCGTGCTCGTCGCAAACGTAGCAGACGCGTCTCGGACCGACTCGCGGTTAGAGGTTCTGCTTGTGACCACTTTGGACCTCTTGACGAACACCATCGCGGAACAACTCTTTGTTCTCACAATAGAGCACGACGTACATACCTTGAAACGTCGGGCACCGCGACCACGCACACCACGATCGAGCCTACTTCTCGGAGTCGTGGCTAAGCCTTACTCCGCATAAGGCGCCGCGATGTACGAGACGACTCTGAACTTCATGTCGTAGGGGAAACAGCGCAAAAGACCAGGACAGAAAAGGCACACATACAACCACAAGTAGCGCTGACTGGCAACTGAAGTTTAATGCGGCGAAGAACATAAATAAATACATATCTACGTATCAGCAATCGTCAGTGTAATCAAGAACAGAAAAAAAGAAGAAAAAGGGGAAAAAAGATATCGAATGTACACCGATGCAAGAAGCTTTGAGCGCATGACACCAATGCTAACAAGATTTGCCAGCAGAAATATACGCAATTTCCTTGTCAGTTAATAAAACGCGAAGGAGTGCTTACACATCTATCTTTATGCGTGAAATAATCAAGGCCCACAAGAATGATTATGGCTCATCTTGTTTTACATGAGTGCAGCAAGGCTTTTGCCTTCTTGTGTTACAAAGGTGTAACATCTACCGAATGTTTATTCGAATATGTCTCGTTACTTGCAAACCTCCATCACATCGACAAAGACAACTGTTTTTCCTAGAATACATATTTATTGTTCTACACTACGATTGATCTTTTGTATGCTGTCTATGTTCTTCTTGCAAGCCGTACACCGCCAAAAGTGAATCCGACGAGGGGTCGCGACCTAGGAACCGCCGGAACACTTCGCTGCCGCTACCGTTCCTCCAAGCTCCAAAAAGGTCTCCCGGAACCTGCACACAGCATGTCAATGTTCAGCAGGCCGACCATGCAAACTGTATTGCGGCGGTAATCCTTGTAATCTGTACTGTCTGGCTGCAATTTCGTGCCGTCTGTGATTTGGTCATAGCTCTCCAGTTAGGTTAAGTGAATATCTGTGTGTGCTATAATAGGCTGTGAGTTCTTACAGTGTCCAGATACTCATCATTCGATACACATCACAGTCTGACATTGTGGTATACATTTTCAGCGTCTCTACACTTCGACTAAAGATGCTGTTGCTACAGCACATTCAAGATTCAACAATTCATTTCGAGACATGGGTCTAAAGTGTGCGTTTTGGCTCCATTTGTCAAGTTGGTGCCGTTCAGTGCTAAAGGTCCGAGACTGCGCGTCAAGAGTACCAAGCACTTACCGTTTTCCTACACTGCTGACGTCAGATGAGGTCTCGGCCTTTTGGAATTCACCAAGCACATCCGCGGCTATCATCTGTGCCGCAGGATAACAAGACAAATGAGATGGAATTAATTATAAGTCCCAAGACGGGCATGCAGTGTTGGACATTCAGTAATGACCCACGGCCGATACAATGTAAAGATGCCTTCTGCAGAGATCTATTCGTTTATCGTTATCCTATGCTCAAGACTCGCCAACCCTGGTGACACTGGCATGTATTACAGAACGAAAAATTGATATAGAAGCATTATTATGATGTGCAAATATCAAAATCTTTCAAATAAAAATATAAGCGAGATCAATTCCATTCAGTCTTTGAACTAAATAGTCACTTTTCATAAATAGGATAGTTTCTGAATAGTTTCCTGACGTTAGAATACATCCAATAGGCAAAAATAAATGTAAAGTTGGAGGAAAAGTACGACAACTCTCATCTCTGCCGGCATCTCTACAGGCATAAAACTTGAGAACATTTTTAATGGAGCAGGCTACATTGTTCAGTTTAGACTCTTTCCACTTTTCTGGGGGACACAGAGTTTTCATGCCAAGGACAAACTAATTGTGCGCTGTGGGAAGCTAACAAATAAATAAACGAGTCAGTGTTATGATGAAAATCTGGAAGTTCACTGACACATGTTTAATTCCAGAATTAAACTGCATGTACGGAACATTGCCTGCTGTCAGTAATTACCAGTCCCAATCACAATATATGGTAAATGGGGCAATCACCAATGGTAAGTGGGGATGGCTAACGTATGCGGCCAGAAGCTGGGCTCCTTCTTGTTCCACCCCATTCACTCCCTCAAGCCAGGCTTGCGTTTATATTAAAACACGGGAATTTTGCTCAGCCAGGTTTACTCAGACCTAGACTCGCCAAAATCTTGTTCTACTGGGCTCTTCCTCTGGCTTCAACCCACAAGAAATCTACCCAGCTGCGCTTGCTCGGACTCAGATCCAATGAAAAAGAACACCAATCGAATGTACTACTTGGCAGCTGCTAGTCTTATTTTATTGACCTCCAGCGTGGACGACTACCACCACCTCTGGCAGCCGGAGGAAACTAGCCAAGGACATGATCGGAGCACAGACGTTTCTGCTGACAGACATGAAAAATACACGGCCCCCCTGGCAACATACAACTTCGCTGTAAAACTCACCTGAGCCCAGAGGGGGGCAGAATTGGGCGGCCGGTGCCGTGAGAAAGCTGCTCATCGAGCAGAGGCGCTTCTCAGCAACCGCGTCATTCGCCACCGGTAGGAACTGCGGCCATAGGTTTCGACTCAGGTCACCCCAGAAGTCGGTCCTGTGAATCACGCCGACAAAACGTTTGCATCGTGAGGCAGGAGTGGCGGGGCAAACGGACCTGCGTTTGCCTGAACCAGTCGCGAAGTTTACTGCACTCACCGGGAATGCAGTTCCAGGTCCAACTTAGAGTAATAGAGCTGCCAACAGAGGTCCCACGCCACCATGTGCCTGTCGGCTTTCAAAGAAAAAAGGAAGCCGTGTGGAGCAAGAAATTCAGACGTCAGATAGAGGGTTATACATTTGGCTCGACAACTTCAAGGGAATCCCGCTTGTCAATCAGTACTGTGGTTGGGTACAACTTTAGAAGACGCCAATGTCTCCACTTCAAAGGCAGATGCACGCAAACTTACACCAATGGCGCACATTATATACCGTACCATGGAATACGTAATTCTACAAAAAACGTCACATACATCATATTTCATATAGTGTACCACAAAATACGGAATACTAGGGAATATGTCAGGTTATTCTCCTCTCTTGAAACGGCATATGCTGTCGCATTCCCATCATGAAAGCTCCAACAAACCAGTCATCGAGATATAAAGTATATCAAAGCTTATTTGCACCTAGAAAGTACATGTTTTAGAGGCATGACAACATCTTTTAAGCAGGACTATATTTCTTTGGCTGTGGAGGCAATTGGCTGCCACACTTTGGTCATGAGCATGGGGCCATTCCTGCCTGTTTAAGTTGTACTCAACTATGGCACCTTGTCTTTGCACCACAGCAGAAAATTACTTTACAGCATCCTTCTTGGAGCGGGCTAGCATTTTACAAAGGTCGTACTTGAACTGGTATAGTGCATCATGGGAAAGAAGAAACGGCCGAGCAGACCAACACAAGAGGACAGAGCGCTATGTGTTGGTCTGCTCGGCCATTTCTTCTTTGCCATGATGAACTACCGTATTTACTCGCGTAATGAACGCACTCGCATAATAAACGCACCCCCCAACTTCAGTCGTCAAAATTTGGATTTTTTTTTCTCCCGCTTAATAAACGCACCCCCTACATTCAGCCGCTGCAGTCCCGCGAACCGAAAAGTGGCGCCTCCTTGCCCATTGATCTTTTCCGCTTTTTATTACGCCCCCCCTCCCCTCGGTTCCCCCCCCCTCTTCGCCCGCTGCCGTGCGCAGTTCTTTGTTTTTCTTTCCATTTGTGCGCGGCACGTCCCCTGACTTTTTGAATTATCCGTGCGCCACAGCGGGATTCTCGAGCGGTGCGAGTGTAGAGACATCGCGGCTCACAAGACAACGGCAAGCGAAGGTCACGAAACTGCCCGCGCCAACCAACAGTCGCTTCCTGCAAATACGAAACTTTGAGGCCCAGCCGCCCAGCCACATGCACGCAATTTTCGAGCGAGGCGGCGAGGCGACAGGATTTTCTGTCGCGAAGGGCCATCCGTAGCCGTCGCAGGCATGTCGCAGTTTTCTGGAAAACCAGAAAAAATCGCTTGTTGCCCAAAAAAGAACGTGACGATTCCCGTAACATGGTGGCACCCCTGATCCTCGCTTCGTTTGCGATTTGCTCTTCATGCTTGTTATCTGCGCGTACTTCAAGGAACGCAAGACATAGGCTACCTTTTTACAGTCACATCTCACGCAGAGAGCGAGGCAGCGGCCGTATTTTGTCGTTAATCTTGTAATCGACGGTTTGTTTTGATGCTTCGGGGGTAGCTTGCTGCAATGGTAGTAGCTTGCTGCAATGTCAACGTCGTCGTCGTGCAAGTTTGCCACGGAGTCATGGAGTTTGCAAAGTGCGTCGGTGCGTCGTAGCGTACGCTTCCGGCCGCCCCTCGAGATCACAGCAGATACCACTGTCGCGATTAAACAAAAGATCGCGAAAAAAGAAAGCCGCGAAACGCTTTTATGGGGTGCGTGGAGACAGCTTGCAGAAGATTGCGCCATCAACCACCGAAGATGAGTGAAGTGCAATAAAGAAGCTGTTTCCAAACAGTGTACGCGTACGTTAATTGCGAAAGATTAAGCTACCTAACTTTTTTTTTTTTTGCATTACCGCATTTTTTGCTCATCCTGAAAAAGTTTTCGTAAAATTTACCCCGCATAATAAACGCACCCCCCAACTTCGCTTCAATTTTTCGGGAAAAAAAGTGCGTTCATTACGCGAGTATATACGGTATACCAGTTCAAGTATGACGAACCAACTCGCCCAATCTTCTGCACTTACAAAGGTCACTTCTAACGAATCTGTCACTCTGCTATCAAGATTTAAGTTCAACCAAAGCCGTTTGTAGTGTCGCTACTGTTTGTGCACAACAAATTTCATTTGGAAACGGTGCGAAGCATTCTTTCGCCTAGAATATTTGGACTAGAAAAATCCAACATTTTAAAAGGTCAGGTATGGCACAAGAAACACCTGGAGCAACAACGTACACCCGCTCCCAAAAGTTTACGGAACGCGGGCTCGACTGAAAATGTGAATTTCTGCTCTGTTAGCGCACGGCGCATCTAACCTAGCACGTAGCTGCGTAGGTTGCAAGGACTACTACAAGCTGGAACATCTGTTTGGGGGGGCTATGTTCAAAGACAAAGTGGGAATATATCATTTTCGGAAATTTTGTGTTCCGAAAACTTTTGAGGGTGGGGGTACACAAGACAATATGTTTGGACGATTATTTTCAACTTTCTCGAACCTTCCTCCGCCGTGCGGGCTTCAACAGAACCGATTTACCAATTACAAGAAAACTTGGAACACAAGTCAGCCATGCCATTATTTTTTTATACACCTGGTTTCGCATACAAAAGTATTTGTTCCCAGGAAACTGTGCGTCCTGAAGTCCGAGTTGGGCTACGTTAGGTTCTACCGAGACTGAAAATGAGAAACTGAAGAAGCCGACACAAGCGAGACTCACGAATTAAACTGTTCATCACTGAACCCTACGTCAGAACCAGTCCTTCCGATGGTTCCCCTCATTTCTTTCCCAAGCCCTTTTTCGTTATTCTCAGCTGGCAGGTGATGTACAGGGCACCTGAAATGTGATCCTGTCAGCTTTGAAAATGTTTTATCCAAGAGAGAAAGAATAACGCTGCCGAGTGAATCCTTGCATGATCGTTGATACCACGTCAAGATCTAATGTGGCTGTGGGGACCCAGCAATTGTCAACTCGAAGTCGCGCTGGGTATGTAGTCACATTGGTCACGCTGGGAATGCGGCTACCCTGCGTGGCATCACACCTGGAATATGGCTAAGGGTGACGTCACACCGGTCTAATGTTATTAGAATTTGACTACCCAGCGTGACCAACCACCACCAAGTGTGACGTAACGCTCGACAGTGGTGACCCAGCAAGACCACGTCACCTTGGGTAGCCACAACCCAAAGCTTGATAGCCACTGACTGCAATGTTTGCTTACCTCATTGCAATCAGGTCAGTATAGTTGTTTGAGGCATGCTCGCACCTCATGCCTGAGCACAAGATATACAGTCGAACCAGCACATATCGAACAAACATTTAACTAACTATCGTGTACATCAAACAGTCGTAATATCCCCCCTGGATATTTTTTCGACGTATAAAATATTTTTATATCGTATTACCTATATGGTATAGAACTCTTTAGTGATCCCCTTCAGATTCGATATATCCGGGTCTGATTTCAGTATCTAGTTTGCCAGTGTACCAGCAGCTTCAATGTCTTACCTGCCTTCAGGGCGTCGTGCATTTCATCGGACAGGGGTTGGGCAGCCAGGCGTGCGGCAAATTGGTGGTGCCACAACAGCAACAGGCGCAGCACATTGCCGCACACTTGCACCCGGTCCCACTCGACGCCCCCGGCTGCCTGACATGTGGGCATGCGTCGATCGGCTCAGGCAGTTCTGCAGTACGTGGCCCATCTGGTCCACCAGCAGTCCCAGCTCCCCGTACGACAGACCGGCCACGGGCGGTCCTGGCACACTTAGCACTACGTTGGCCACTGGCAGGCTGCCCAGCAGGACGCTGCGCCCTGTGTGAGAGGAGTCGGAGTGTCGGGGGTGTCAGGTGCTACGCTCGACAGGTGTGTCGCAGGATTGTCACGAATGTCACGGGCAGGCTGCGCCAGCAAGGAGTTTCACTTAAAAAAAAGATCACCGTTCCTGAGAGGCAAAGCACTCATACCGATAGCAATGAATTAAGCATCTATGCAGGGTAGGTCAGGCAGTTTTATTGGCCTTCTATAGTGAAGCTAACATTCGTGAGCTAATTATTAAAATGACAGCTATGTTGAGGCAAACGTGAACATAACACACTCAATGGCCACAAATACGTACTGGCTTCCATGACATTGACATGACACAGCAGGAACAGAAGTGAATGAAGGCACCAAGTTGGTTCTCGCTTCAAGATAACATGAGCCACAACGTCGCCAAACGCACAGTCACAACCAGGATCCCAAAGTGAATGCGCCGAACGTGGCAACTTGCACTCACCCCTGGCCGGCTCAGTCCAGCTTCCAGTGTGCTTGCCTGCTCGTGCATACGGGTCCAAGAAGAAGCTGCCCGCTAGCTCACCTGAAACAACATGGCCAGATAAAAAAAAATTATTACTCGTGCCATAGCATGCGTTGCTTGCAGTTGCGTTTCAGCAGGATAGTCAAAACAACAACAGGAACAGTACTGCAGCGAGGGTAAAAGCCAACTGCAACATTTCGTGCCTAACTTGTGCTTTGGGGAAACACAAGAATATACTACTGCCGCGGCGCAGTAAAGTTGAAGGCGAAATCTGCAGACTACCCGACGTTCCATCTTGTTCCTAAGTTTTAAAGGAGTACTGACACGATTCTGAGGCACCCCAAAAGGGAACTCTATCGTTTCCATAGTGTGCACGGTCATCGCTCTCCACACACCGGAGCCACACAACGCATACAAAATATTATACATTGATTTTAAATTTCGTCGCCCAGCATCTGCAAGCCAGCCCCACTGCAATTGACATTATCATGACAAATCAACACAGCTCACTGGATTCGCGAAATTTGCGTCCTGCATGCAGCCTAAGTCGCAGAAATCGCTCTCAGAGTCACTGGACGACAAAGCACTCATCGTTGTTCACGTGAACCACGTGCGACTGACAGCAAACAGGCAACTGTTGCTAGTATGTCGCGAGTTGCAGTCTTCCCGTGACGTCAGAGCAGTCTTGATACGTCACTGCGAAGCCACCCTCTCGATACCGAAACCGAAATTGCTGTTTTAAGGTAGCGGTAATAAAAATATATTCGATGCATTCCCATGCACCGCGACACTCTTTTTAGGGTTCTCGACACCCACGTTTTTATTTAGAGCAACAACCCGAAAATATTTAAAATTTGTGTCAGTACTCCTTTAAGGCTAAAGCCTTAGATGCCTCATCACACGCGAAAAGTGACTGTCAGCATTGGCGTCAACATGAGTGGAGCACAAAATCGTCATCAGGTGATGACGTCGCAGGTCGCAGAAGTTTGAGACTTCATGGTGACATCGCTATGGCCATGATGTCACTATGACAACACATGTGACGTCACATCGTCACATGATGACATCTTTACGTGATGACACCACATCACATTGTCGCTTCGTCGAAGCTGGGCCGATCTCGGAGGCACTGCTAAACCACCCGAGGTGTAGAAAGCTTTCGGGGAGGGAGGATCAATACAATGGACTGAGAAGAAAAAGAAAAATTGTGGGACCCTTAAGCTTCGCCTTTAAGAGTTGAACGCAATAGCGATATCCTGTCCCTAGTGCGTACTTCGACCACTTAGTGCATGCTATGTAACGGGTAGCATGCTTTAAACCACGAGCAATCACGCGCGGGAAATGCGGGAAATGTTTTTGAACTTGCTATGCCCCCCACTATGTGGTCTCAAGGGAATACGCAGAATAACGTGTGTGCCTCTTGTAATGGGTGGACGGCTTTGAACCACAATGTCGTTATGATATTCACATCTTCTGACGCCCGACAGCAATGTACGCTTGTACCATGCAATATTACTGCGATATTACATGTTGCATTGTGACGCCTGTATACAGGACGCGTGTGTTTGTAAAGCATGGAAGTTATTTTCACTGCAGTTCCAAGCAGAGGAAGTTATTTTATATGTAATCCCAAGAAGAAGCGTGGCTGTGCGGTAGAACACCTGCTTGCCACGCAGACAGCCTGGGTTCGATCCTCACTCGGAGCCGGAAATTTTTATTATTTATTTTATTTGCATCTTTCTCGATTTTTCGGTCACGGACAAGATGATGACTTTTCGCTCACAATTAACGTCGCCGCCGCCGCAGGAATTTCTGCGAAACGAGCTCTTTAATGCTATCGCGTTAATAAGAAGATTGCTTTTGCCTTTAAGTCATCTTAGGCAAATGCACAAGAGACTGCTTGAGTTTTTTTTTTTTAGATACGAAGCATGGCTTATGCAAGAGAAAAGTACGGTGCACTGAGCAAGAGCATGTCTGGCAGTGGGTTCCCCACTGCCCACCCACCTGAAGGATGTAGGATTTCGAAAGCACGCACATCAGAGTGCCACGCCTTGGCAGCCAGCTGCGACGACTCCCTGACGGTAATGCCTAGCAGGTCATGCAGCACTTGCCACAGGCTCTCCAGCACGGCCGGCAGTGGGAAGTGTTCCCGCACCGCCGCTTCGTCGAACCTGCATGTGCAATTCCCAGTGTGCTTCGCGAGGGTATCGGGTGCAAACCGTTCAGCCAAAAGCAAACGACAGTATTAATGCACAGTGTATGAACGAGGTGACAATACAATTAACGTATTTACATGATTGTAAGTCGACTCAAATGTAGGTCAACCCTCTAAAATCGCTCAGCAAAAAAAAGAAAAAAGAGCTCGCGCGGGCATGCACACACACACACCTGCCAACACTCCGATCTGCACGGGAAATTCCCGAATTTCAAGCAAATCTCCCGATTGTGCGGGCACAGCCGTAAATCTCCCGAAATACATCCCCAACACTACCGCGATAAGAAAATAACAAATGCCAGCGGTTCTAAAATTTTCTGCCCATCACCAATCACATGCAATGTGCTCCTTAGGTCACTTTCGCCGCAGCGCCCTGGTGTCATGCAAAAAAAGCGTACTGCGGTTTAGAAGGGGCTACTAGCTTTCACGGGTCACAACACATCGGCTTGATTATTTCACACGAGCGCACGCACCATATATTTACGAGTACGTATGATCGTTGACATCTAAAAACTTTATTGGCAATAATTCAGAGCTGTTCAAGATATTGCTTTGGCCCTGAGAAACAATAAACGAAAATGTGCACCAGCTTTCTTTTGTTGCATATTATTTTCCATGTTTTCTGGTGGTAACAATTTCGGATGATACGAATATTCTTGATGACTCCGCGAGATTCGTATCACCGAGGTTTCACTGTAAATGAGTTGTGCCCGCGATGCAAAGCAAATGTAGAAAAAGGACACTCTCTAAGAAGGCTTCGTTGAATTTCTCAGTGCTGGAATAAAAGCCCTGTGCAGGACAAGATGTCAAGCTGACGTGGAGGACATTATGCATCAGAAAAATTCAAATTTTGTGAAAATTTGATGCCATACATGCGTTTGGGCTGTTGCGAGATGTGCATGTCATGGGCCCGATCGGGATATCGACGAGCAATAGAGAGGTGAAACACGCTATGCCACTGAAAACAATGTTCCAGGAAGGATAGAACGTACAATAAAGCTCTACGGTTAGAAGTCACTTAAACAACTCCCAAAAGAGATTCTACGTGGATTTCACTTAAATGCATTACCGAGTCTGAAGCAGGCATTTAGGTTTAAGTTTTGCAGAGTGTGTAACCTACCACACAACCTTTAGACCCTGAGCACGGCTTCGCCAATGATATTGTACCGCTTCCAAAACTCTCGGTTTTTGACGTCTGAGGGGTTGTACGGGAGGCACTCTAAAACGGTGAAGCTATGCAGCGACGTCTCGCGAGACTGGTGCTCACCTGGCGAGTAAGGCTTGGCGCTGCTTGCGACGCCAGTAGGGCACGTCCCACAGTTGCAGCTGGTCTCGGAAGCCCCGCTCCTGACAGAAACCCGTGAGTGTCTGGAGCTCTTCCTGCGCCTTTGGCCGCACCTGCTCCGCTAAACTGGGAGAGAGAGATTGAATGACTTGCAGGACTTACTTAAAGAGTACAAAGAATACAACAGGAGCATTAAACTTACTAGAGGAGAGAACACATGACAGACGGCAAGCACTGTACCGACAGTCACCAAGATTGAGACTATTAAGACTACCGGCCACATTTCCAACCATGAGTGGTCTTTGATTGGGTCAAAGATGATGCCCCAAGGTGACGGTGATCAGGACGTGGTGAATCTTCAGCACGCACGAACTGTCACACATGAACCAGCCAGTTGCGCATTTCCTCGGAGCGTAGCTGTCCGCGAAAGTGCTCACACAAGCCAGTCTTTGATAAAGACGAGATGTCACATTTAAACAGCTAACTTTCACTTAAGTGCCTGCACGTCCCTGATCGAAAGTTTCTGCTGTCATTCCTACGCACACGCTGACGAGCTTTCGCTGCTGCCTCCGTTTCCGCGACAGGATAGCCTTACGGTCGACAGCTGGCACTTGTGTCGTTTGTTTCCCATCACTTTCATCAGTGTCCGTGCTTCCAACTTTTTCTATGACAAACGCTTATCAACCAGCTTGATTTTCTGTTATTCTGGAAGATGCATGGTCTTGAGCTAACGCACATGCTGCACTCAATGATGACAGTGTGTGTGGCTGTCGGTGAAGTGCTAGCAACCGCCCAGAGCACACTTACCGTCGTTGACATATCCGAGATTCGTACAGTACTCACAGAATGAAGTGCATCATCAGAAGTTGAAGTATAAGAAATGGCGTGCATAACTGCTCGAGATAAACGTGTTGCTATGAATCTGGTTGAAGAAGGTGATGTTGGCATTCTAAGCAAATGCCTCTTTCACGGGTGATTTTTTTTTCCCCTCAAGGCACCGCAGTAACCAATGCTGTAGGAAGGCGCAATGAACACTCGATAGTTTTTTTTTGGCACTGCTACGTACTGTGTCCTTTGTTCTTTGATCCCGAGAGATCCAAAAAAAAGTTTGGCATTTCCACAAAGTGAATCATGACGAGTGGGCGAAGCACTGGGGATCATCCTTACCATAAATCACCCGAGACATTGCCTACTCGCGCATGTGAATGAGTGACAATGCGTGTGTACAGCACATGCAATGTGTTTTTGCTGCACCGCTTCCCGCGTCCTCAACTCCGGGGTAGCAGCTTGTTGTCGGCGTTGCCGTTTTGCCTTTCAGGAGTGAGAGCGCGTTCACGATCGCTTTCATTCATGGCAGAAAGAGAATGTGTGGTCTGGGACGCGCTTATTCTTCATCGTCATCATCGTCATCGTTATTACGTATAGTGGGTACATTCCACATGCTGTGCCATGATGGCAGAAAAAGAATGTGTGGTCTTGAACGCGCTTATTCTTCATCGTCATCAGTGTCATCATCATGGCGTATAATGGTTACCTTGCATGTGCTGTGCCATGATGGCAGCGTCATCGTCATCGCACTAGCGTGGATACACCAGGGGAGTGATGTACAAGCCTCAACCTTAAGGAGCTTCGTCCCTAAAAACAGCAACTCCCAGAATAACACCTCATGGAATGGTGTCGCGCGCTTCAGCAATGGCACCCACCTATCGAGGAACGTGTTGACTCTCTCCGTGCTACCGGCCATCTTGGTCTCCATGGAGAGGGCGGCGAAGTGCGGGTACCCGAGCACCTTGGCCTGCGCCTGCCGCTGCGAACGAATCTCCTCGATCGGCAGGCTGTTCTTGTGGTTTCCCGTGGTGCCCCGCGAGTGGTACGCCTGCCAGATGTTCCACCGCTGTAACCGGTCTCCGCAGTGCTGCAGGAAGCCCCGATACGTCTCCTCCTCCAGGGTGGCCAGCCAGGGACCCCTCGACGGCTGGCTCCTGCAAGAGCACTCCGCATTTTTGCCCCTCGCACTTTCTATAAAGATGTGCAAATATTCGAAACTTAAGAATGACGAATTCAGTACAGCCTGATTCGATTTGATTTGTCAATTGGGCATTCCCCATTTATAAATGCAAATAGTTTAATGCGGAGCGTTCAAGGGAAGTGAATTGGGGCTCACTCAAAAAGACGAAATTGGGGCTCACTCAGAAAGCATTAGACGTGGTCAATTATACGTCTATTCATTCGTTTCAAGTACTTCAAAGCTTCAAATAATTTAAATTCGTGCCAAAGCAAATTTGAATACCGTAATATTCGTTCGAGCGTTCGACGATCGAATACGTGCCTGTGCTTAGATATTACCTTTGGCGCTAACATCATTCTTTGTGGCTTTGGTTGCGCCATTTAATTCGTTTCTGAATGAAAGTAAACGTGGCTCACTTGTCGTCTGCCATCCTCCTGACCAGATCCTGAGGCAGGTGTTTCACCAGGTCCCCGTCGACTCGGTGCTGGAACTCGTTGGTGGATGCTTGCACGTTTTGCCTGCATCGAACAGACTGGCTGGTGAACTCGAGGCCACTCCAGCAAACTGAACTGGCGCATTATGTCATGCAATGCCAGTGCTGGTGCGCCATCAGGGACAGTGCACCGGATACAGTCACGCACGCACAATGAAAGACAATGAGAGCCATTGTGAAAGTAAAATGATTTGCACGCAACAATACAACATAAAAAAAAAAAATGCATGCAATAATAAGACAAAAAAATAAAAACAACTCCTTTATCTATAAGGAGTGAGAAGAACCACGGGAATGAACGGGCTCTGTACTATGACAGCTAATAACCATCTGGGGTCAGCAGACAATACAGCTGAGGAAAGCACAATGGAATTTACTAGAGCTGTGCGAATACCAAAATTGTGAGTGCGAAGCGAATTCGAATAATAACGTCTGAGTGCGAATCGAATCGAATGATTTTCGAATATTTTTTTGAATACTTCGAAGATAAATTACAGAAAAAAAAAACATTGCAGAGGATCCCTAAGCATACCTATGCGATATCAACATCAGATCAGATCAAATAACTTCATTCAGCGCCCTGCGAATTGGTGGGATGGGGCCTGGATCTCGCCTAGGCTTCGGCCAAGGGTTGCTGGCCCTTGGCGGCTTCCCTCGGCTCGCTGGACGGCCCAGAGTTGTTGCTCCAGGTCCGAGCTGAGCAACGCAGACTCCCAGCGCGCAGAGGCTGTCGCTGTTTAAGGCTGCATCATGGTTATTGTTTATTATGCCTGGACATCCCCATAGTATGTGCTCTAAGGTGGCTCTAGAGTCGCAATGTCTGCACTTGTCTGTTGTGTATAAATCTGGGTGAATTATGCGCAGGATGGCTGGACTCGGGTAGGAATGGGTTTGTAACTGCCGTCATTCGACAGACTGTTTCTTGCTCAATTTCGGGTGAGGCGGGGGGGGAATGAAAGCGTTTCTTTTGGCTAGGATGATGAAGCACCGAAGGGGTTGCTGCTAAGTCATGTTCCCTAGATGTCTTATAAAGAATGACAAAATGTGGAGGCCAAATTGCGTTTATTTACATGACCTGGTCAAGACAAAGTGGTGTCGACAACACTTTATGCGTTGGCGTAGGTGTCAGTGCCAGTGGGAAAGGTCACTTGTTTTTCGCGCACAGCTTTTGCGGATGCCGGACGAGTGCGAGTGTGCAAAAAATAAAACGATTTTTTCAAAATCACATTTGCAGATTATGTAGCCCTTTTTCTATCTGATATCCAAATATATTCACTGAAAACTACCTAAAAGTGCTGAAAAAAAATTTGTCGTGCCAGCTGACATGGCGAAAATCATTGTGGAAATTGGAAAAAAAAAACAGCATTTTTCAAGAAATAATAGTTCTGCAACGGCGCAACCGGGCGCCGTCATCTTGCGCTCGTTGGGAAGAATGTTTCTCCGTGTTCAACTTCCCCACTTCAGCTAGCTCCTCTACTCAGAAAGAAGCGTACAAAAAGCAAATGTTCAAAGTTCCTTTCGAGACTTCCAATTGGCTGCATCTGCCAAGGTACTCCAGCATGCCTCGCCATTAGTCCGATTTCTTGCTCCGGGAGAGCGTCGTCTGCTGCTTGCGCGTCGCAAGGGCACAGCTGTCGAAAATTGCGCTACTTAGGGGACGCTTTCCCACTCAATCTAGGTGGACGGGTCGACGATTGTTTAGAAAATAATCACGCTTTAGTTTGGCAGCTGCAAGCCGAAGCTCAATCTTCAGATTACGACAGCACGCCGTGCTCGTCGCAAACGTACCAGACGCGCGTCTCAGACCAACTCGCGGTTAGAGGTTTTGCTTATCAACACTTTGGACCTCGTCACGAAGACCATCGTGAAATGGCTG